>JANAVB010000194.1:22152604-22337604 GCA_029216955.1 Iris pallida
CGACATGATCCCGGTACCCCGACGATCATTCGAGAAGACTACACCTTGTGCACAAGTTGTCCATGACCATGCAAGACTCAACTTGATTTACCATGCCCTTCTTTAATTATGATCGTGCTTTCCATACTTCATAAGAGACTCCCAAGCCACGGAACCGATCTCAGCGACAAACAGTCGCGTGAACTTTTATTCTTTGAAACACAGGGAACGGCTACTGCATAGCCTTTCAGCTTAACTTGAATAAAACGTGTTCCATAGACCGTGGTATACTTATCCTTGAACCAATTGTGGCTCGTGCCTTAAATCCACTTGTGTTCTGTGCGACACTATCGCCCAAGTCATACTTGATATGACGATCCTTGAGATCGTGGGACTGTATGGCTAGAACAACTGCAGAAATCGTGGGACTGTGCTTGCTATGACTTCGATAGCCCAGCATAACTTTGCCTAACTTAATCGTGCAATAACTTGACGAGCAAAGGCTGTGTCAAGCCTTGTACCGTAGAAACATGTTGTGCACGCATTCGGCTTGAACAACCAAGTTCTTTGGGTGCCTAGACTTATGCCATAAGCCGTGCGACACAACTTAACCCATGGGACTAGTAAAGGCTATGCCAAGCCTTGGACGATGGGACCGTGCATGCTTTATCAAGCATTTATACGTGCGACGCCTATGACTTAGGCTAATTTCATAGCTCCGTGGCAACATCGACCAACTTTCCTTCTCCTAAGCCACGGAATGAAGGATCGAGTGTCATTTTGAAAGCACGCCGTGCAATACTTCTAAGCCGTCCGTGGGACTTTTCCATATTCTAACTCAGTCCGACACAACTTAGGATTATTCCCTTAGCTATGTGGATGCATCTCTTTTATTATCAAGCCTACTTGTGCAGTTGAAAATGAGTGAAGGCCAAGCTGAGGCAAGTTGCCTCAACCGTGCGGCACTTCGAGCAAGTCGTTGCATGGCTAAGTCCAACGTCGTTGGCGTGTTGATTCCTCTAATTGAGTTGAGCGGGATGGGGCACTACAGGATCCTCCTCGATTGGATCATTGCCAAAATCATAGTCCAGCAGTGCTTCTATCATCTCCTCGTTCTCTTGAGATGATATCTCGTTTTGGCTAGGGGCTTCAGAAGTTTGGAGTACAGAAGGAGCCGGACCTTTGGGAGCCACTTCTCTTTCACCATGAACTAAGATTATCCCAAATTGAAGTGCTACTCCTTGGAGGGTGGTGGTTCTCGGAGCCAAGGGAGATTAAGCCAGACGAGACGAGTACAACAAACGTCCTTGCAAAAGAAGAGGAAGCCCATGTCTCGAGATTTATCGGCTCTGCGACAGTTACGGGGGGAATGTTCACCGAAGTACTTGGAGCTGGTGCACTAGCCGGCAGGAGATCTGGAGTTGAAGGTATATCAATACAAATTGCTACTGGATCAATATCTACTAGTTCCGATACGATTGTGAGATCGAGAATATCGCCTGTCTGAGATGGCACATCCCTCAACGGTGGCAAAGGCTCCTCTTATGGTGGCAGAACTAAGTCTTCAGGAGGTTGCTCCGGAGAAGTTGGTGTAGAAGAAATTGCACTCCTCCCTCTCCCAGTTCTGGTAACCATCAATGTTCTCCTGGCTGAACGTTTGAGAGATGTTTGTGGAGATGTTATAGTCATCTCGACAGAGCAGGCGATTGAGGATGTGCTTCTTTAGGAACGAACCGCTCCCTGCTTGTTTCCTCCCAAGTACCTGTGCTTTCTCTCCGAAAAGGGGATGTAGTTGATCCTCTGAGAGAAGTAGTTACTCCAGGTGAGAGCCCGGCTTCTAGTTGCCGCATCTGAAGTTTAGTCCTGGCTACAGGCTTTTCGACAACGGTCATTTCCTTCATTTTCTTTTCCCCCACAACAGGAGAAAGGGGATCATCATGGGCAGATTGGGTAAAGGAAGTCATGGTCTTTTTCCTCTTGCTAGTCTTCTTCACCGGAGACTTCCCCTTCCACGTTTTGAGAATAATATGTAATGGATCCTGCACTTCATCAGGAAAACCCACGTCCACAGTATCCAGGGGTGTATCGCCAGGAACATTTTCTTCAGCTTTAGTCAAGTTAATGGTAGCTGCCTTCCCATCAAATACTTTCTTTGTCCCGACAAAGCTATCTGTTAGTGAATAACCTTTAAAGAAGGTGTTGGTTGAAGTATAAAATTGCGCGTATGAACCCAACATACGCGGTCCATTTTCAAAAGTGGCGGAGGGTATAGTGAATATAGTTCTGGTGCCTCTCGCACTGAAATATCTCCATCCTCGGGCACTGTCAATTAAATGCCCAGAGGCTTTAAGACACGTCGTTGCATTCCCGACATGTAGCTAGTCATAGCCAAACTGACGAACGAAGCGGCTTGGCAAGTATGGCTCCAAAAAGCAGTTATTCTCAAACATGTATACCAGATGAGAAGGCATGATTATCGTCAACCAGGAAAAGGCCTCGAGAGGTGGACGGGAACTGACAGGCTCTAAGTCCACAAGAGAAGCTGGGAAGTCTTTATACCCAAGTGGTGGAGTAACGGAGAAAAATTTCCAGTCGTCGCCTATTTAATGCTTTTCTGCACTCGAATAAAGATGCAACCTTCCATTTTGCCTTAGCAAATCTACCAATAAAATTTGCTGCCAGTGCTCCTCCAATGCTAAGAGCAGGATCCATCAACTAAGGATGGTTCAGTAACAACCAGCCGAACAAATATGTGTACGACATCTCGGTGCGAGGGAAATGCTTCTGAGAGTTGGGCTTCTCCATTATGGTGTCCGTGAATTCCCAGAGTCTCGTATTTAACCGACTAGTCATGGCAGACAGTATGTCCATCTTGTACCCAAATAATAAATGCATGACGGCGAATAGTACACCTCGATAGATTCGATCGACGGTACTGGCTCCCGGGACTACAAACCGTCGTAGACACAAAGAAAGGAAGCCTGCTAGAGTGGCCTCTGGGGACATGGCTATGCCACCATATCTTATGTAGCTCTTGACAGGGGTATCAACAACATAACCACGCTAGTGTTTGGCTAACTTATTATCGACGCGGCCAGATCCCTCCATCAACTTGAAAATGGTTGAAGCATCGAGTGGCTTAAAAGAGCTAGGCTCACAATTGAGTTGCTCCTGCACTTTGGGCTCCTAAACGTGACCCAAGAAGTGGTATGACAGCCACGTAGACATATAGCATGTCCCAGGAGACTTGGCGTCGTACAGATGAGTGCAGATCATAAAATGACACATCGGCTCATCGAAGACAGCTACCATGCGAGAATTTTCTTTGGCCAAGGCTTCCAGCTCATCCTCTGATGGCACGTATTCTTCATAGGGGTTTTCTCCCACTGGTAGATGTGAAAGAAACTGCATCTCGTGCAGGGCAAAGCCTATTTCCCCATGAGGAGTGGCAAAGGTACCAATCTTGTTGTTGTACCTCTCTACCAAAGCCAAGAACATGTTGGGATTATTCTGGATCCCACAAGAAGTAGTCAAAACGGCTTCGTAAAGCCCCAGTTCAGTCAGCTTCTCATGGAAATTGTTCATAGCCCATACGGAGAGTCTGTTCCAGCATACAATCGCTGAGTGCATCAGACCCGTCAGCCTCATAGTGGTACTAGGATGCTCTAATTCAGATGCAGCATATGTATTTACGAAGATAGGTATTCTGACTGGTATCATCACAGCCGCATCATCAGCTGGTACGCAACTTGGCGTTAAACCCCTCAAGTGTGTGTTGTACCTCTCAGAAGCACTGAAGAATATAATCTTCCTTTGGGGCCCATACTTGTGGCATATCTTTCTAACCCTAGTATGCAGGAATGGAGTCAGGTCCCATGACATTTTCCTCGGGTAGCTAGCATGAGCATACCGAGACAGGGACAGGTTCCTCGTCATCTTAGGGAGATACACCAGTGTGTTCCCCCTTAAGAAAGCTCGACGCTCTTTCTTCGATTTTGGCTGAGAGTCTACATCTATGGCTTCTCCGAAAAGGAAAGCCGACTTCTTGTGAGGAGTCTCATCAGCAGTCAGAAAAGGAGTGTCATTCATCAGGCATAGCAGAGCCCTATCGTCTTGGTTTTCTAAAAGGGTTCGCCTAGTGGTTGGCTCATCATACTGTGGGAAAGTGACATGAGATATATCCTCTTAGTATTCTGATACCTGAAAGGCCGAGGCCAGCACTTCAGCATATGGGTCTTTCCTCAGATTAACTGCAAAAGAAAACAAAGAGTTAGAATCATAAAGATTATCCTTATTCTTAAGTGATTTATTAAAGCTATGCGCCAACCATGAATGGCACAGAGCATGAGGGATAGTCCTCAATTCACGCATGCAAGTATAACAATTCTCAGTTCGGTTCATAATTGGCGCATGTCATAGGACTGTCATTATGTGCATGTTCTTAAAATCATGGCATATAGCGCATGGTATGATGTGAATGTGCTATTCATGATTTAAGCCAACACTCTGAAAGAGGTGGCGCGTTTTGGAGATAGCGCAAGCACTGACCAACGCTCTGAAAGAGGCGATCGATATTGGCTTCGATCGCGCTGCATGCGGATGGTGCGAGTGTACTGTTCATCTTCCTCAACCAATCTTCTCACCTTCAAGGGCGGGATTGGCCTCCTCGCCTCTCGTCGACGGTGCCACGTGTTGCGGCACTCTCAACTCCGGCACGCGCGACGTGGCTCCGACCACCTTCTTCCCTTTCTCGGCTGCGGATATGTTGGGCGCCATGGCAATCTCGTAGAACCTTCGAAAAGTTGGAAGGAAGAAGAAGACAAAGAGTTCAAGAGATAGTAAATTTTGAGAAGAATTTTCTCTCTCCTTTTTACGAGCTATTTATAGCCAAAAGACAAATGTAACATTAGCACGAATTGCGCATGAAACGCGGATCGGTTGAGATTCTGTGGTGCGCGAAACGTGCTAGACCGCTTCTTATTGAAAGTATTTCAAATTTCAAATTTTTTGAAATTTGAAAACTTTGAAAGGGGTCTTGTAGAAGCTCAGAATCTATCAAAATATTACTATGCGCCACTCAAAGATAGCGCCAGACTATATCTGCCAGATAGCATTGGGCATTTGATAGCGCATCACATCAGATGGTGCCGAACGTCATATGGCGTTGGCCGCCATGTGGAAATCTTTACTGAGAAGCCAAACGGCTGTCATTATGACTAATAGCACGTTAGCCAAGAAAAATCTTTTCGAATCCTGAGCGCGCAACGTTCAAGAAGAATGGTCAGACTCGTTATTATGATCTTTGTCGTTTACTCTACGCCATGCAGAGTTGGCACGAAGTAATCTACAACTCCCAGTTATGAAGTGATCTTCCCTGGATAGCGTCGTGACATTCACCAGCATGCGCCAATTGATCAACTATCATCTAGAAGCAAGATGATGTGGCGCACATTCCACTAATCTCGAAGAACGTGTACACAATACTGTCCATGACCAAGCGCATCTCTCTCACATAATGCCACGCATCACATGCAGTTAAGCCAACATTCACATAATGGGTGATGGTGCGCCAATCAGTGCCATGCGCCAATCAAAATAACTATTTGACAATTATTTCTAAAACTCTATAAATATAGTCCATAATCATTGATTAAGTCCAGAATCATTGATTAAGGACAGGGAAGGATCATAGACTCTTGAACCATAACTCTTGTCTCCACGGCAGCAAGTTCCAAGGCTTTTCTTCTCCGACATCGCATCGTCCAAGGGATAAAGTGGCCGTCTTCTGATCAGATTCCTACAGTTGTACTTCTCCAAAATCAAAATTGTACCTCGTACACTCTTTCTTAGTTTGTAACCTAGTTTTCTCGGAAAACTTTTGTTCTTGCAAAGATGAAGGAAGGCTCCTTCTATTTATAACATTCTGAAATCCATGCGCGCATGAGTGGTGCACGCATGATTTGGGCTGCCGCATGGTACTTCTTAACAAATACTGTTGCAACTACGCACGCATGTTGCAGCTAACCGCCACATGGCATTGGTTGAGATTTCTTATTAAATTTAAAACGTATATTTTTTTGGTCTATTTATTGTTAGTTTGTACTAATATTCTTAAAATTAGTATTTTCTTATTAAATCTTAAATCTTGAAATTAGGTCGATAAGCAATTTAGTTATTAAAATTTTGTGTGTCAGCACAAGTTGGCAGTTTTGAAACTTTTTCTCTCCATCCTAGATAAGATGTAACTTCAACTCTTTATAAATAAAACCTATAAAAACTGATATATGAGTCATATTTACTCATTTTATTATGTCCTTTTTTATCAATGCAATTTGAAAAAAATGAATGATCAAAGTTAGTTTACCTATTATCATTTAGCATTTTCCTACACTAGTTATGTTCACATGCGTTGCACGTACAAAGAATATAATATTATTAAAAATAAATAAAAATAAATATTAAAATATTTAAATATGATATGAATATACTTTAATTAGGATTTCTTATAAATATGGATAAGTGTTTGGTAGATGATAACACGTATTTAGTTTAAATATAATTTGAATATTGAATATACTTTATGATTTGTTATATGTTCAAATCGTTAGAGGGATTTTCGAATTTTTATTTTTTTCTTAACTACGTGAGAGGAGATTAACATGCCAGTTGGGTCGGGCTGGTCCAATTCGACACCAACACGTGTCCCGTCAGAAAAAATGGCCTATGTGTCGGCCCAGTCCGAATAATCTTGGGCCCTACCCGACACGACAATACTAAATGTTAACATAATTTTTCCCATGTTTCATTTACAAGGGCTTTTTCTAAGGGCACCACACTTTTTACTTGGGGCTAGCCCAAATATGTTTCAAAATAGTACAAGTTTGCCATCATTTTTTTTTACTTGGGGCTAGCCCAAGCAAAGGTATAAATACCAACTTTTCTTTTATTTTTCTTCTCTCCCTCAACTCCTTTCTTCTCTCCCTCAACTCTAGGTCAAGGAATTTAACCCCCAAATTTTCTCCAACCTACATTTCTCTCAAATTTTTCCCTCAACTCTAGGTCAAAGAATTTAACCCCAAATTTTTCCCTCAACTCTAGGTCATTGACTTCTCTCATTTATTGGTAAGTCATCAAATAAATATATGTAATTAAAGTTTTTAACATGAATTTCACATATAAAAGTTGAATTATATGTGTTTAATGTAGAAAAATGAACATGGAAGAACCCGGGTCATCAAATGTAGTAGACTCTCTTTCCGCTACGTCCGAAGAACACATTGATGCTTCGGAAGCCCTTTTGATAACTATATTTTAACTTTTGATCGGGTTAAAGTCGGTCTTTGACACAGAGGACTGCCACACCTCTGTCAGTCCATATATTAGGACAGGACTGCCAGCCTCCTGGCAGTCCTTCATAATATAAGGACTGCCAGGCTTGTCGTAGTCCTTCATATTTGTAACACCTGAAATTCGTGATACGTATTTCGTATATGTATACGTATTTCTGACCCGTATTTTTGGCTAGTCATGCTTAGTTAATTTTGGGTCATTTCGTATTTAGCATGGTTTAATTAGCATTGATGGTTTAATTAGTATTTTTGGTTCATGGGTTTATTTTGATTAGGGAGGCTTGGTTTATTTCATGGTATTTGGTTTAATGGCTATGGAGGGATTTAATTGGGAGGCTTGGTTTATTTATGGGTTTGTTTTGGCTTAGTTTGCCTTGGTTCATTATGTAGAGAACCAACCCCCACCATAATTATCAACTCCCTCTCTCTCTCCTCATTTATTCTTCTTCTTCTTCTTCATTACTCTTCTTCCTCTTCCACCATTAACACCACCACCTACCTATAGGCAAGTGCAATCTTGCTTCTAATTGGGGGCTCAATTTTATTTGTCCATTAGCCTTATTGCCTCATTTTAAGCAACTTTAGAACTTGGGTTTTCTCCATTTGGAGCTTAGATTTTTGTAGATCTATGATTGAAATATTTTTGGATTTTTGTAGTTTTGATCTACCAAACTTCTTTTTTTTCTTCATGTTTTGATGGTTCCATGTGGTAGAGAATTTGATTTTACACAACTTAGACCTTTGGAAAGTTGATTTTCATTGAGATTTGATCAAGTTATGAGCTTTTGAAGTTTTGAGTTTCCATGGCCATTGTTCTCAGCTTGGGGAAGAAGACTCTCTGTCTCGGGCGCAATCCATCTCTGCCAGGCACTTTTTAGTGCCAGGCGCCCATTCCAGTGCTCTGTAGCGCTGGTGCTATCCAGCCCAGCCCAGCGCTCTTTCGTGCGGGCGCCACCCAGCTTGGCCTAGTACTGGCGCTGTCCAGTACTGGCGTGGCCCAGCCTGGCGCAGTCCAGTACTGGTGCCGCCCAGCGCTGGCGCAGCGCACTCTGGCGCCCATTATACCCAGCGCACTCTGGCCCATTGCACCCAGTGCAGCTTGCCCTAGCGCAACCTAGTCTCCTCCCTCTCTTCTGTCTCTGGTGCAACCTGACCAATCAGGTTGCTGGCGCAAACTGACTGGTGATGGGTTGGCGCAACCCAGCTTGCCTCATTGCCCCTTGGGCCCTGGCACCCTTGTTTCCTGGCACCACTTGGTGCCACTTGACCCCATTGCCCTATGTTTTATTTCACCTTATTGTGCATGGCCTTCCCCTTTTTGCTGGTTTTGTATCTTTTGAGATTTTGATCTTGCCTTGTGGTTTGTGACACCTTCTCGTGTTTGATCTTTATGGCATAGCTTGGCACAGTACAATTTGGCACTCCCTGTTTATATCCTTGCGCCTTTTTGACACAAACTCGATGGAAACTCGATGTGAGCATAGCATGATTGTGTATTGAATTCTGTATGCAGCATGATAGTGACCCATTGTGGTGTACTCCAGATAAGTAAGTGGCATGAACTATCGAGCGTCGTTGTGACGGCTATATTGACATGATAATGTAATATTGACCTGGACACCGTGGGTGACTTGTGAATATATTGATGAATGAACCAGTGTTGTCTTGCATCATGTCTAGGGCATGGATCCCTGAGTACCACGGTCAGGGATACATACTGAAATTGACTAGGGCTAACGACTAGAATAATCCAGTAGTCATGAGAGATGT
Organism: Iris pallida; assembly: GCA_029216955.1. NCBI lineage: Eukaryota > Viridiplantae > Streptophyta > Magnoliopsida > Asparagales > Iridaceae > Iris > Iris pallida. The sequence goes on from JANAVB010000194.1 coordinate 22,161,703, forward strand.
TCCCAGTTACAGGCGATCCCGTTATCCCGGCCGCAAATGCTTGGACTTGTAGCCTGCCGACGAGTAGGGCACATTTCCAGCCCACTATCATATAGGGCACCCTCTAAGTCATCTCTAATAAGTCCACTGTCATGTGGGACACACTAATGAAAACAAGATCATTGCACATTGATTGTACTCTAAATTGTCACTATATCGTCCGCCTGGATAACCTGGATAGCTGCAGGACTTGTGACTACTGGAACATCTCATTGCATATTGTTAGTAACTAGGCTTGTGATAACCCTAGTTAATGTAGAAAGCCGTAGGCAATGATTGACCGTGAATGATTGGATGGAGTCTAGTCCAGTATAGTATCGTCTAGAATGATTGATTGAATGATCGTTCCAGAAATGATTGATTGCAAGATTATTTCCAGAGAATGATCGCATGATTGTCCCAGAAGTGAATGATTGCATATTGTCACTCTAATGATTGTACTCTCAGTGTCACTCTAACGTATTGTACTCCATATTGTCACTCTAAATTGTCACTTTTATCATTGTATTCTCTAATTGTCACTTAATGATTGTCACCTTCAGCAATAAATGATCAGAGACTAAGTTCTGTTCAGGCGAAGGGTTACAATCTCGGTCCTTGTTTGGTTTAAGGATTGTAACCTGGCTTCTGGAATAGTACCTCCGTCCTCTCTTCATTTATTGTCCAGTTATGTTTTACTTTACTTACTCAGTTCATATTGCCTCTCTCTCTTATAATTGTTTTAACTGTTATTTTCTGATATGCTGGTTTTAGTCGTTAAGTGAAGCCTCCTTTGTGGCACTTGCTCTTTCTAGGGTCTGACCCAGCTGGTTTTGTATGGCCAGATACCGGAGTAGCACCAAAGGATCTACCTGCCTTCCAGCCCGATGGTGACCACCAGGCGTAACCGGGGCAACGAGTGGGTTTCTCTTTTGTTTTGCCCACTTTATTGTAAATTATTCTTTTGAGACATTTAGCCGACGAGCATGTGTTAGCTCGATTGCAACTTTTACTTAATGTCTGCCTACGGGCTATAATCATGATTGACAAGCCCCGGGGGTTGATCATGTATGACTGAACTCTTGCTAGTCCTTACATTTTGTACGACTAGCTTCATGATCATTCGAATATGTAATGTATGGGATGCCTTACTATTGTATATTTGATGGTCTTACATCTTGTAACTATTATTACTTGTTGAGATTGAGACAATAGGCTGTTTTATGACATTAAGAGACCGATGGCTTGTAGTGAAACCCTCACATATCTAGACAGCCATGACCGTATGGCGGGATAGATTCTATTTTGTTATACGTAGCTGGCTATGTATGCCCCCGCTCTCCAGTATTCTGGTTCTGGGGCGTTACAATATTGTAAGGATTGCTAGGCTTGTGCCAGTCCTTTTTATTTGCAGAAATTTTGACATTTGCTTTGTGTAGTTGTTTAGTTTTATTAATTTTAGTTCTATTGTAGGACTTATCATCTTCCTATATTACGGTACGTGCTCCAATTGCAGTCGATGTAGGCCATCTATTCTTGACCGATATTTGGTTTGAATCAAGTGACGGTGCGATACATTGGTGCTAGAAAACAACATAGTTCTTGTGATAACCAGGTCGGCCCGAAATTGCCTGGGACGACATACTGTGACTATTGGATGTGAAAGAGGTGGTGTGTTCAGAAGCCATAAGAAAGATACAGATATCCAGAGTAAAGTTCCCAAAAAAATGTTGGAACAAGAAAATGTGGTTGTCCATTCAGGATCCATATTAGAAACGAAGAAGAAGGGAAGTAGACAGTCGAAGTCACGAATGGAATCCACAACCATGAGATTGCTGAGACACTATTGGGTCATCCATATGTCGGACGGTTGAACAATACGAAGAAGAAGATGGTCGAAGACTTGTCCACTTTCGAAGTTGTACCAAGACAAATATATTCTGTCATACGATATGAAGATGAGAAGAACAAGTCTACATTGAAGGCAATATACAACGCCCTATCTACTTCGAACGCTATTCAGACGAAATCAAGAATGGCACTTAAGTTGCTTGCAGATAATCATTATGTTGAGTTCCATAGAAGACATCCCCAGAGTAATGAAGTTATTTCACTCTTTTTGGCTCATCCTGATTGCATCAATCTGGCCAGGTCTTTTGCCGACGTGTTAGTCCTGAAGACTGTGGTCGAGAGTTGCAGAGAACTCAAGACCAAAGTTGCCATTCTGGAGAAGGTCGTTGCGAACGATGGACCTTCGAGTAGGGAGGCACCGAAGCGACGAAAGATCCCCGAGCCAATCTGGCCAGGTCTTTTGCCAAATTAACATAAAAAAGTTAACAACAAAACAAATTAACATTAAAAAGTAAGTCAAAATTTGGTACCTCTTCTGGCACCAAATTATCTAGTACATCACGAATGGAAGCCAGTGTTTCAAAACTTTTAGTTTCCAGCTGCGCTGGCCTCCATCGACACACTCTAGGAAGGTGTTCGAGATACTCTGGTTTCAGCTCACCCCGCCTGAGCATCGGAAAGTGCTCGTATATCCATGCATATAAAATTGATAAATGAATAGTCAAAAATTAAACAACAATATTTCGTATATGAGATTAAATTGTTAAAAATTTCCTTACATGGAGCAGAGTTTGGCATCCAACAATTGTCTTAGTACCGGCACGGGATGCTATACCAAGCTCACGGTAAAGGTTGGCTAGTATACCGCTTTCCCAGGATATGTCAATGAAGTCATCCACTTCAAATAAATTCAGAATGTACCTAGCATGTATCGAGGTTTCGGACTTATCCGGGATGCCGACCGATCCTAGGATGAAGAGCATGTATGCACGGGCCACCATGTCCACAGTCTCGTCATCATCGTCCTCCGGCTGTATGAAGTTCTCCACCAAAAATGACAGAGGAATTTCGTAGGACTTCTTGAAGCCGGGCAGGGTTGTAAAAGTGGTAGCCTTAACTCCAAGGTTTTCTGAGATAACATTTACGATCTTCTCGTACCATTTAACGAATTTCTCATTGTTGTACATTTCCTTGGTCATGACGCGCCCGGTAACTGACAGGTCCAGTATCTGATAGACGTCGTTAAGTGTAATGGTCAACTCCCCTGCTGGGAGATAAAATGTATTGGTCTTCGGATGCCATCTCTCCATAAAGGCGGATATTAGGGCACTGTCCATTGTCCTATAGTCATTTTTAGCCAAATTGTGTAAGCTGCTCGGTATGATCTTGGTCTGGACGGCCTCCGATAAGCTGTCAAACAGCCAGGCCACAATTTTTTTCCCGTGGCTCACAGCCCTATGCATACGATATGTCCTCTGTATGTCAGACAACAGGAAAACATAACAATTATAAATACATATATATAGAGTAGACTAAATGTAAGCTTACAAACGTAATGTACATACCAGGTTCTTCCATATCTCATAAGCAATGTGGTTCTCAAACGAAACCAACATTGAGCAACCGGGCGGACGGACAGGCTCCTGAGAAGGACCGGCCTCCTGAGAAGGACTAGATCCATCACGTGATAGGAGTCGGTCAATAGGCACGTCGTCGTCATCGGAAGAAGTCGGAGGACTAGGAGGAGCTCGTTGCTTCGACCGTTTAGGGGGACCCTGTGGCTGCGTCCGAGACCGCCCAGTCGCTCCAGTGACTTCCATTTCTGGAGCCGGTTCGGAGATTCTAATCGGTCTCTCTAGAGGACGTCCCTCAGTGCGTTCCTTGTGCCTTGACATGGTAGGCTGTATTCTCTTCGGAGCGACCGGAGGACTGCAGGAAAATTGTTATAAAATCCCTCTTAAGACTAATTAGTCCTAATCATCATGATGATCATTTTGTTTAGCTAGTTTGTGCTTTTGCTCCCTTTGGACTTTGGTCAGACATTTCAACATAAGCTTGTTTGTGCTATTTGAAAGAAAAATAATAACGACACTGCAAATATATATAGAAATGTCACAATTTGAATCATGACTGCTAGTGTTGTGGCAGTCGTATTGTAAAGTATGACTGCCAGACACCCTGCAGTCCACTTGTGAAAGAGGACTGCAGGGACTATGGCAGTCCTACTTTACAGTAGGACTGCCACAACCCTGGCAGTCCTACTGTTGTCAGCAGAGACTGTGCCAGCCGAACGGCCATAACAACACGATCGTTTGTCGTATTTTAGGGTTAGGGTTGCAAGAAAATTATTGTGTTCGAAAAATTAAACTATAAACCCTAAAGTGATTCTAAACCTAATTTAACAAAAGTTTTTAGAGAAATAACAAAGATTCTTTGAATTTATAAAGAATGTAAAAAAAATGTAGAAGAAATTAGGGAAGAACGTATCTAGCCTCCGATATTGGTTTCAACTTGCCTGTCATCTTTTGGAATGGAGTGGTGGAGGAGAGAGTGGTGGAAAATTTGGATTAGAGTGGTGGAGGAGTGGTGGAGAAGAGAGTTGGGTTTTAGGGCTTGGGGGAGAATGAGGGTTTTGGTAGAGAGAGAAAGAAAAAGTAGAAATTAAGTGATACTAAGGATTTCAGGGGTTGGGCTAGCCCCAAGCAATTTGTGGACAGCCCACAGCAAAAGTTCTACCTTCTGGGGCTGCCTCCAAGTAAGGACTAGTCAGAAGTAAAAAATATGGTGTCCATAGAATTAGCCTTTACAAGAAACCTAAGGAATTACATTAGATGGCACTCAGTACCTACTGTGACTGAAAGTTACTCATCAACTAAAGCACATAGCTTCACCACCACATGTGACTTTGGACAAGAGCTTGATATTTCCTTGAATGGGTTCACGAAAAGGACTAAATACTGAGTCATTATAACATAAAAAATTCTTAGTATATTTGTTTTGAGGTGCAGGCCGCCATATATTTCTATGTGATGATAGATACGGCAACTATACGTGTAAACATATTCTTGTGCAAGGTCTAAGTCCGTCCAGTCCGAAATCTACTATGTCGTGAGTCACATGTCGGACTGTACTCAAATTTTCACCCTTATGTCCAGTCCGGCCCGATTCACTACAGTACATGGGCTTGAGAGGTCGGGCCCTACCTACCCAAATTCGGACCGGAGCGGACGTTTAAACATATTCTTGTGCAAGGTCTATGTCCGCTCCGGTCCGAAACCTGCCGTATTATGGGTCACGTACCGGACTGGACTTATATTTTCACCCTTAGGTAGGGGTGTAAACGGGCCGGACGGACACGGACAGTCCACTGTCCGTGTTCGGTCCGTTAATGAAAATGAGTTCGGACGGACGGACACGGACATTCCATTGTTCAAGTTCGGGTCGCACGGACACGGACAACCACTGTTCGTTAATTTAATCGGACGGCCCGCGGACAAATTAAATATATTACCAAAAGTTATTATTTTATCAAGATACTTTGATAGTTGGTTCAAAAAATGTACTTGAAAGAAAATACAATTGAAGGTTATAGAATACAACAAACAATAGTAAAATGTTAACAAAAATCGAGATGGGACAACAAGAAATTCATGCAAAACCAAAATATTATGACATAATTGATGCAAAACCAAAAGGAGTCTCCACTATCGGACGGTTCGCGTACAAATTCGGACCGGACATGTATATGATCGTGTCCGGGTCCGTTTTTTAAACGGACCAAAAAAAATGTCCAAGTTCTGTTCGTTAATCAATCGGACGTTTCGCGGTCGAACCATTTATCGAGCCGGACACGTATGGACAACGGACTACTTTGTCCATTTTACACCCCTACCCTTAAGCCCAGTTCAGCCCAGTCCCATCCGCTATAGCACATGGACCTGAGAGGTCTGGTCCGACCCACCCAAATTCGGGCCGGGTTGGTTCGACTTGGCCCACTTGATACATACGCGACAGTTATATTTTTTTAATATTTAATGGAATATATATATATATATATATATATATATATATATATATATATAATTTATTTATTTATTTATTTATTTTGAAGTAGTGGGTATTTGTGGTGAAATCGCCTCCAATTGGACTCGAACTCCCGACCACTTGGACCGCATGCATCTCTCTTAACCACTAGGCTAGAGGTCATTTGCTAATGGAATATATATATATATATATATATATATATATATATATATATATATATATAAGTGATCGTGCATTTGTGGTCGGTCATTTGCTAATTTTTTAAGCAGTGGGTACTTGTGGTGAAATCGCCTCCACTTGGACTCGAACTCCCGACCACTTGGACCGTATGCATCTCTCTTAACCACTAGGCTATAGGTCATTTGCTAATTATGTATAAAAGAATTAGTGAAATTTTTATAAGTGATCGTGCATTTGGAATCAACTGTCTGGCGTCAAATTTCTGTTAAGTTATTATGACTATGAAAAAGCTATTTTATAAAATTTAAACCGCCAATTAATAGAAATTATTTCTACCTTTTTGGCTATTATGTAGTTTAGGTCTATATATATATATATATACATATATATATATATATATATATATATAAAATTTGGAGAAAGAAGTTACACAATACATTTATAGGTAACTGTGGAAGAACTAATATGGTTCCAATCAAATATTCCGAAGTAGACCCATACGGTCCAAGTTTTGGAGTCAATTCACAACGTTCCGTTCAAGTTTTGGAGACTTAAAATGGATTTTGAATTCTTTACCCATGTTAGGCATATCTAACATTGAAAATCAGGAGGGAATACGAGGAGCTTCATAATCACATTGATATGAGAAAGCTATTTCCAAACTCCCATTGAAATAGTTTTGCTTTTCTAAGAATATTATTTGCGTATTTTGTTTCGACGGTATTACCCTCTCTTTACTTTCAAAATTCAAACTTCTATCCAATACATATGAATTTAGGTAATAGCAGCATCGTGAAATTAATGAAAGGGGCTTTATGGAAAACTAAACAAACTAAGATTCCAATGCCTGTGTGAACCAAACATGGGAATGGAAAATTTAAATTTTTTGTACTACATAGTCTTAACCTAACCAAACATGGGTATGAAAATGTTGAATTCTTTTGGAAATGAATATAAAATGTATTCCTAGAAATATAAAAACTTCATCTAAACCAACCACTTCTTGGTCCTTTTTTTTGCAGCACATGAATCGTTTTGACCGAGCCGACCGTAGGGGTACAAATCGGACGGGTTGGGTCGGACTTGAGGTCAACATGAGCCAAATCCGATGAACTATAAGCCTAGCCCGAGCCCAAGTGCGACCCGACCTCGGGCTCAACATATGAAGCCCAAGACCAAGCCCGGAAGGTCGAGTTGGGTCGGTCTATCGGGTTTATCAGGCTCTAATATAATATTTGAAATAATTTTAAACAAAAGTAATATTAAACACTCAAATAGCAGTCAATGCTCGATCATTACAAAATACAAATTTAAATGCGATTTATGATAAGGAGTTAAAGAGCTCGGTTGAAAATATTTAGGATTTAAATTTGTTATTTGAGAAGTGTATATATATATATATATATATATATATATATATATATATATATATATATATATATGGGAGGGGGGGGGGGGGGGGGGGGGGTGTCCCGACACATGAATCCGAGCTCAACCCGATTTTTTATCGGGTTTAAATATTTTAAGAATTTTTTTGATTTATCCTCCACTTTATTTACCATATTTAAGGGTGCACCACACTGTTTTACATTAATGTATAACTTTTCCCACTTCTAACAAATATCTTTCATGAGTAACAGAACCCCCCTTCATGGACATTTTATGACGTAAATACCATTTTTGAAGCACCAACACTATAGAATTGTACTTATTTAATCTTGAAATTTTTTGTAAAACAAATTATCGAAGCTTGCTTAGGATTAAGTGTAATGAATGTTCACTATTTTGAAACAGCAACAGTAACTGTATGCTTGCTTGACTTCTGTTTAATCCTTAAACTATATTAAAAGCAGGATTTTGTCTGTGCTTCCCTACTTTTGTTATATGACATTGAAAGTTAGAATTGTCTTTCCTCTTTTTTTGTGTCTGATTTCTACATGGCAGTAATATGGCATTGAAAGTTTGAAACTTTATATGAATGTTCAACATACTTAATACGCAGCAACAATAGGAAGATTATTGAAGCTTGCCTGGATTTAAGTGTAATGAATATTCACTATTTTGAAGCAGCATCAATAAATGTATGTTTGAGAAAGTAACATAAGCAAACAAATTCTACTTGAATTCATTACAAAGAGGAAAACTTCTACTTAATATAGTTGATCAAGTACATGATTTCAACTTTACATGGCCAATTCTTTTCCAAATTTTTACACGACTGCTCTATAGTTGTGTTCACTACAATCCGAACATGAATTTCAGAGTTTTTTTTTTTTATCTTTAACAAGAGCCTCATTCAACCATTGGAATGTATTGTTGCATCTCATGCATTGTAAGAAACTTCTTCCTTTGTTGTGACTCCTCTTTGACATCAAGATAGCTCTCTTTCCTCCAAAATTTTGATTTGGCAAGTATTTTCTTTTCAAGGACATTGTTTCTTCCAATGACCTAAGTCACCACATGTGAAATAACCTTGTATTTGAAACATTAAAGAACTTTTAGAGCTTGAATCCAAAATAACAATATCAAACAATTGAAAATCCGAGCAAATGGGACACTTCAAAAAATCTCTCCCCGAGTTTGCCTTAGAATTTGACTTCGAAAGATACCTAATCCCCTTGCAGTTTCCGATCTTGCAAGGGAGCTCAAGAATGGACATTCATCTGCAAGGTGAGTGTTCTTGGAACATATTTGACATTTCTCCTAAACAAAAGAGAAAGTGACGACAATTGAGAGGGGACAAACCGCAAAACCAAAATCTTTCATACATCCAGGAAAAAAAAAATCAAAAGCAATTTCATAGTACTTGAGTTGCAGAGGTCGCCATGGGAGCTCGCTTAAGCTTGGATGAACCCAAATAGGGTCACAAGATCGAATGGAGGAGAGAATTGGGGGTTAGGTTAAAGCCCTTTGAATAATAGTAGAGATTGGAAGAGAGGTAGAGATTTAGAGAAGGGAGGAGTACTTTAGAAATTAGGAAAAAAATGACACTTAAAAGATCATGAAGAGAGTATTTACGTTATAAAATGTCCACGAAAGAGAGTTTCTGTTACTCATCAACGAGATCTGTTAGAAGTGGGAAGAGTTATACATTAATGTAAAACAGTGGGATGTACCTTTAAGTATAATATATAGAGTGAGAGGTAAGTCAAATTTTTTCATATTTTAATTCGATGAATTCGAGTATTTTAACCCTAATCCAATCCCGGGTGGGCTCGGAGTTAACCCGCCCGAGTTGCACCCTAGGCCCGACCTTCCAAACCGGCCTGTGTATCCCAATGAAGAGTCGAGAAGAACACGAGAAAAAAAGAGGGAGCACTTTTGTATTTTCATTTTCTTCCTCTTCCTCTCTTCATGGCTCAGATCCCCAATATCGACAATTCTCCCATCAATCTCTCCTCTCTCAGGTGCTACAATCTTCTTCTTCTCCGGTCAATTCCCTTAATTTTGACATATTTTTCATTATTTTTGATCCTATTTTTGTCTTCTTTTTACTCGACCAGGGAGCAATCGCAGAGGGAACTCCTCAATCTTCTTCTAAAAAACGTAAATTTTTCCCATTTTGTTTTCTTCTCGTTTTTGTTTTTGTTTTTTGAACTAATTTTTGAAGGAAATTGTGTAGGTTTGTGGGAAGAAATGCATGGTCATCGATCCGAAGCTCGGGGGATCGCTCTCGCTGCTGATCCAGACTTCACTGCTAAAGGCACGTAATCCTTGGCCTTCTTCTTGATTCAGGGTTTCAATACGATTGGTGACACAAATATGATACGGCATGATACGGACACGGCGGAACTTTCCATCTCCCTTTGGTGTAGTTTCCCTCAGATGGAACTTCCCATCTTCCTTTATTCATATACAATCCTAAGTCCGAAATTTGTAGAAACAAGAGCCATTGATGGTTAACGCGATCAACACATAATAGATTGGTATCGGAGTTCGTCATGGTCGAATTCACGCTTCGATAGATCTGAGGCCGAGATGAGAAAGATGACCATTACCAAGGAGACTTCTTTCAGTGCATTTACTAAACTTCAGCTGTCAACCGAGGGTTCTTTAGTATACTGTCGTGGGCAAGAAACATCTCTTTGGTTAGTGGTTTGAAAGAGAACATAAGGGTGGGTGTGCAAGCGGGTAAACCAACTTCCCTTTTAGATGCATTTGGACTCGCCCATCTATAGAAGACCCGTCATTCAAGTGATTTAAATTCAAAGTCCAAACTCGACATCCTGTCCAAACTCGACATCCTTACCGATCGAAAGACAATTGTTAGCAAAAAAGATATCTGAACGCATATCAAATTAGGTCTGTGCTACAAGAAGGCAATGAAAGATGGGAGTTAGGTCATCACTGCAAAAGATTGTTCCTACTTGAAGCAATATAGAATGGGGAGGAGGGCGGTGAAGACAATCATGAAGATGCGTGCTCGTTTTTTGGATTATCACCTTTAGGACAAGGTGGTCTTTTAGGGGGGAGGTGGAATGTTATGGGTTAACTTTAGCTAGTTACCTTTGTTTTTGAATACGTGTCATTCCATCATGTTAGTGGGTAGTTAGGACTAGTGGGTTGTTAACCAGGAAGTGTTCCCAATTTTTTGGAGACACGAGTTCGTGTCATGTATTTAAGTAGAGAGTGTTGGTTGTAAAAGGCGGAAATGAAATATCAATTGTATCTCGCTTGAAGATTTTTAGAATTGTATCTTGCTTTTATCCTAAGGTTGCCATGCTAAATCCATTGTTTCAGAGTGTGCCATTGTTTTGGAGTGTCTATGCTTCCCTGCCCAGGGCACTCGACTTAATATGCCTTTATCCTAAGGTTGCCATGTTACGACTTGAAATGAATTATGGAACTTTTAAAGACTAGAGAGATATAAATGATAGATGCAATGAACACTAGGTATATTACCTTCAGGATGCACACATAAGTTTTCTGTTCAAAATAGCATGCACCACTTTGAGCATGAGTTACGCCACATACAAATACACTTTGAAGACCAGTAACAAAGTACTGAATAGGACAACAATATCTATGTGACGCGGACTCTAAAGATATGCAAATTCGTTAGCAAAACCTTCTCATGACCACCAATAATCCCTTTGTAAACTTTGACCCAGATTTTGATTGGGTACAGGCCAGACCAGATTAACCTCTTAAGGGAAATTTATTGTAGTTGACGAAACATTTGGAACAAATAATCAATGTTCTAAACTGATATCTAGAAGTCAAATTATGACTCATAGTAGCCGGTGACTTCTTATACAGGGAGTCACGGCTTTTAACCTAGGAAGTGAGACTTCAACAGGGGAAATCTATTGGTATTAATGTAAAGTTTTCATGTGCTTATTACGTAGGCTTGTTGCATTAGTTCAGCTAGCTGGTTTATTGATCTCCTGCTTGGACGCCACAAGTAAGAAAAGTATAGAGTGTGTACTACCCATGAGTAACTATTCTAACTAGGAACATATTTGTATTGGATCTGGAGGATGCACTAAAAAACAAAGTGATGCTTCGTGTGACCCAATTTTGACCACTATGGTATTCCTACTTGCTCAGAATCTGCAGGGCTAGTGTTAAGTTTGTGATACATGCTTTTGAGTTCAAGATATATTACTCTTTGAGATTGAGTAATAATGATCTGGTTTAATTATATTTCTCTGCAGTGACCACACCACCAAGGTCGTTCTAAAACAACTTTTAAGACCATGTTGTCTATACATGCTTAGGTTCACTTCTGTACGGTTGACACGGTGGTGTAGAGTAATGCTGGTGAGAATTGATATTTGACTCCATGGAACCTTCTCTAGTTGCCGTTTCATTCTTGTTCCTCATGTACTATATATGAAGGGGCTAATGCAGCATAAAGTGGATTAGAAACCTTCAATTAATATAACCATCTTGAAGGGGCTTGGGTCTGTTTGTCGTAAATTTAATTGCCCATACATCAACAAATTAATGCCACAAACACTTAAGAGTCACTTGTTAGACTTTACACGTTAGAGGGTGCACACATTAAGTCAGACAACTCTATCCATAGCTACTATAGCAAAACCAAGAAAGGTACTGAAGTACAGTTCTTGTTACCTCAAAGTTAAACTACTCTAAAAGGAAATGGTCTTTTCTCATATACTTGAGAGTGATATTCTATCAACTATTCATCACGATGATGAGGTCAAAAAGGATGCCACCACAGCATAGCATCGTCGGTGAAGTAGAGTGAAGCAATATGAGAAAAGAAGGATGCCATACACCTTCGACGCCACCATAAGCGGGTTCAGGAAGGCTGGTACGGGTCTTTGAGTAGGAGGCTTGTGTGCCGCACGGGTCGAGTGTAGCCTAAAACACTAAGTCCGTGACAACCTGCTACCTTGTTTATGATTCATTCTTACTGATGTTATCATCAATTCAGTCCTTCAATAACTCTACTGATTCCCATATTTGCTTTAGGGCTATGGTAGGTGGCGAAGATATATGGGCTTGAAGGTCATACACCTGGATATCAAAACAAAGAAAATACAAATATAGTTGAACATGCGCATTAAATTGACTTTTTGAGTTTTTTGGGGATAGTCTAAGAAAACTGTTACACCATTTTGAGAATAATCCTGTTCGTCCATGTCAAGATCACTGGGAGTTGAACTATGACTGCGGAAGTAGATTTCCCCCTGTTTTGCTTAACTGTGAATCTGTGACCAGCCCTTCCCATCGTCGAAGACAGTTACCTTGGAAGTTCATCAACCTCTCTTCATCGACATTGTCTAGTTGTCCACCTCCAGGGCCTTACTAGTTGACTTCATAAATATTCTGTTTCCAATACTCCGGCGAGCGGTCAGTGAAGTTAAGAACTTAAGAGACAAGTTACGTCATGATCTGGTTCCTTGATAGCGTAAGATGTCCCACATTCCAGTAGAAGCAGAACTCTCACGTATGGGCTTCATGTTCTCACAGCCATTTCATTATGTTATACATGGGAAACATTAACCTCCCTCCTGCTGCCACAGTGGTCTCACAGCCTCCCTTAACCTTAATTTGCCACCTCCCATTATGATCCTTTGCTGCAGAATGTGCCTGAACGTCCTGCCAATGACGTCCCTTTAGTTTGAAGTTTGTTTCCATGTTCTCATTTGATGTATACTTTTTTTCCGAACCAAGTGGTGTTTATAATTTTATTGCTGTTAACTTTGATATAATACATGTATTGGTCTTCATGGACGATCATTAAATGTATTATTATGCATGTTAGCATACTCTTTGCCTATTAAGGGGTGTATTCTTTTGTGACATGCTATTTCTTTGGTTTTCACTTACTCCTTGTGCAGCTCTCCTATGTCCTAAATAATAACTTGATCATATTTTTCCTTGGTCGCTTTAAGAATTTCCACTCAACTGGCAAGCTTTATGCTCCTATTAACTTGATGGGATATTAATATGCCAGAGTTCCTGTTGATGTTTTCACTTACGGAACATATACGTTTTCTCCTAAAATCTTTTGGAAGGCTAGCACTGCATTTTTATCTCCTGATAAAAAATGATACTGACTGCTGAAGTTCTAGCTAAGTTACTGGTAATTTCAACTCTATGTGCCAAAATCATGTTCTCTACCGTGCCTGAACACCATTTCTTTTGTGGTTCATGTTACTTCCTTTATCTGTAGCTTACTTTGTCTACTAATACAACCCGACGATGTCATGGTGTTGGCTTTCTCAGTATTTACATTAACATCAAAGATGGAACACCATTCCTATACTTAACTGATTTTACTTACTAAAACCTTGTTCACCAGATTCCTATGATCTCACTAGATTCCTATGATACTTGGCATTCTTATGCCTGAGTAGTCATTTACACATGTAATTGCAGTCATGTGAGAAATATGGCAGTTTTTATAGATGATATTTTCCAAGAGAAGTTGCCAGAAATAGTATTCCCATCTCATATCTATTTTTTAAAACTAAATTCCTTCTGTTTACATATTTCAGTTATCATATTTAACTTATTCCATAATGCTCATTACATCTCAATTTTTTTTAATATTATTTTATGTTGCCTTGCACATGCTGCAGTGATTACGTCATGCTTATGTCTATCACATTGTTCTTGTCTTGAACAGGAGAATGGTGTGGAATTACGCCATCTATCTGCAGAGCCTATCCAGACAGAAAGCACTAAAGTGCTCTATCTTGTCCGTTCTCGACTTAAGTTAATGAAATTTATTTCATCTCATATTCAGAACGACATTTCAAAAGGTCTTCAGAAGGAGTACTTTGTTTATTTTGTCCCACGCCGTACAGTTGTCTGTGAGAAGGTGGAATTCTTTTCTGACTGCTGATATGTTTGGATGATTTAATACCGTTATAAAAACATGTCTCTTAAGTAACATATACATGTATTTCTTGATGGCGGAGGTAGGTGTATATGTTTGGATGATTTATTACCAGTTAGAAAAATCTTTAAAAAGTGTATGCGAGTACACACACACACACACATATATATATATATATATTGCAACAGGTTATTCTATTACATCCCACGCCCCGGAAAATTGGGGTCATATTGCATCTTTTGTTATCTCCGCGACTTAATGTCAGTTTTCGTTCTCTATGCATAGATCCTCGTTTTTTGTGTGTTTTTGCATTTCTCATATCCTTAAGTCGACCCACTACTTGGGCAGATCTATACTACTCCACAACTTGGGCTGATCTCACCACACAATCCACTCAGTCTAACTACTATTCCCATGATTTTTTGCCAGGACAGACCACTACGGATTTGTTTCTTAATCACTCGCTACCTGGATATCTTTGTTCATCTCCTCTTTATAATTAAGCACACAATACACCTAGGAGATTGGAACCTCTGATCGATTTCCCGGTCTTATGTCTTAAAAGAGTTGACCACTTGGGCCAATCCTTATATATATATATAAGGACCCGGAAATGAAGTCGGTGGTTCGAATCCCTATGGGCACGCTATGCGCTTAATTAAAAATGAGGATGAACTGAAATATCCAGGTAGCGACTGATTGAGAATTGGAGGATGAACTGAGATATCCAGGTAGCAACTGATTGAGAATTGGAGGATGAAATGAGATGTCCAGGTAGCGACTGGTTGAGAATTGGACTTGGTGGAGCAGTTATGTGGGCAGACATGATCGTGGAATTGATAGTCAACCTAAGCGTGCGATGGAGACAAGGCGAGCGATGTATTGATGAAAGATGCATCAGACGCATAAAAATCGACAATTTGCATGAAGAGAAATATACTCGGGTTTCATTGAGCTTGATAGACAAGAACCATCTGGGCCACCCAATCACTGATGATCACAGATTACTTTGATGTGTATCATTGAAATAAACATCTAGGATACTCCCAACATCGGTAACCAACTGAAATTGAAGTGAAAAAATTTATATAAGGACCCGAAATTAAGTCGGTGGTTCGAATCCCTATGGGCACGATATGCGCTTAATTAAAAATGAGGATGAACTGAGATATCCAGGTAGCGACTGATTGAGAATTGGACTTGGTGGAGCAGTCTATGCGGGCATACATGATCGTGGAATTGATGGTCAACCTAAGCGTGCGATGGAGACAAGGCGAGCGATGGATTGAGGAAAGATGCATCAAACACATAAAAATCGACAATTTGCATGCAGAAAAATATACTCGGGTTTCATTGAGCTTGATAGACAAAAACCATATGGGCCAACCAATCACTGATGATCACAAATTACTTTGATGTGTATCATTGAAATAAAGATCTAGGTTACTCCCAACATCGGTAATCAACTGAAATTGAAGTGAAAATTTTAATATTGGCTTCAGAGTTAGTGGATCCCATCCATTTTAATCTCTTTGATTACACTTGATGCATGAGCTAGAACTATCCAATCAACTTGATCATATAATTGACTAGCTTATTCTAGAATGAAATGAACAATTTAGAAATTGGTAACTCCATGTTATATGCTTGAAGGATGTATTTCACTGGAGTTCTCCTAATCTAGGCAACTAATAAGGAAGCAAAACTGTCTTAATTGGAGATTGTTTTTGCATCTTCTTGGACTACTGTTTGGTAAGAGTAGGGTAATCATTTTCGACATTTAATGTAGGGGATCCAGGGACATGTATTAAGCCATGTTGTTTTGGGGAACTGAAGGGAAGATTTCAAGAATTGTGTCTAACAAACTGTTTCCTAGTTAGCGTAAGTATTTAAAATGGAAAAAGAATGTATGCCCCTTTGGTACTGCTACAGTTCATGTTGTGGTTGTCTGCAGGTATGGGGCTTAGGAGTTGGAACCTAACATTTAGAAGAGTAGGTGTTTGTCGAATTATTTTATGGTGTTTAGGGAAGCTCTTTCTCTGTTTTTGTGTATGTGTCTGGATGGTGGGTGTGGCTCGTGGTTGGCATCTTGTCCCCATTGATCTACCCATGGTCATCTGCCCCGTATGTCCACTCTGGATCTTTGCTGCCTGATAGTGAAACCAACATAAATAGCTTCTGAAATTTTGTTGTGAAATCTTGGAGATGGCTGGTGTTCATTGTTCACAACTTTTCATAATAATGAGTTGAAAGGAAGATATATTTAGCTGAGGAATCTGTCAAGGTGGCAGGAAGAGATCTGTATATGGTATGGAATGGTCACATCAAAACATGCTAGCATATTATCTTCCATTAACCATTAGATAATAGTATTTATACCACCAAAGGGGTGGTCTAGTGGTAACACTAGTAAGGGAGGGAAGGAGTTGGCATGGGTTCGAATCCCCCCGGGAAAAAAATAATTAAATGGGAGGTCTTTGTGCTAGTAGATCAAGAAAGGGACGGTCATTAATGACCGACCATATGTCAAAAAAAGTAAAATAAAATAAAATAAATAAATAATAGCTTTTATATGAAATCTTCATTAGTAGTTATTTACATGTGTTTGTACCTGTGTACTCACATAGGCAGACTGAATGTGTTTTTCTACTACTCATATTAAATAAATTCTGACTAAATAGTGACATTGTTTTTTATTACATAATTTGGTTTTCTGCTTTTCAAAAATGTAATAATGGCTTGTTTCATGCCTATATAGCTTAGATAAGTTCACATTCTTATGCATTGATTCTTCTTTCTAAACCAATTTTCTTTTTGCCTATTCATTGACTATTATCTTTGAAGTGTTGTTATTACTTTTCATTTCTTATGCTCAGGCTTTTAGCACGCTAAGGACGTGAGGGCTTAACTTACTCACTTTTAAAGTTGCGGTGAATTTTTGTGTTGGTTCTATCTTATGTAGTGTACTTTTTTTGCATGAGCAGATTTTTGAGGAAGAAAAGGTTCATCATTTGCTAACACTGGGGGAGTACCCGTTATACACAATGCCGTTGGATTAGGATGTACTGTCTTTTGATCTTGATTACTCTTTCAGGGTATGATAAATGCAACTGTTTGATACAGGCTTTTTGGCCTTTTTAATGCCTTCTATACATTGTGCATCTTTTGTTTTCTTTCTTTGTCAATCATTTCTATAATTTCTGTAGGAATGCCAAGTTGATGGTGATATGAGCTCCCTTTGGCATGTTGCAAAAGCCATTCATAAGCTGGAGGTATATATGCCTCTTGGTTAAAGCATTTAACTAATTATATAAAAAAGCTATGCAATGTCGATGCTTTAATCCATCTTACATCAAACTCTGATCAATTGTACCTGTTGAAATTTCCTTATTTTTTATAAAATTTATATATAATCATGCCATTTTTTGTACCTGTTCAATTCTAGGGACATTGAGTTTAAAGCTTAATGTCACGGACTTAGTATTTTTTCCTACACTTCGACTTGTGCGGTGCACAAGTTTCCTCCTCGAAGACTCGAGTGAGTCTTTCCCGAGCGAACTTAGCTAGACTGCTAAGAAGGGAAGAGAATAGTGGAGCAAGAGTGGAACTTGAAAGACATCACTATATTTAAAGAAGCTTACAAGATTCGGTGGTGAGGAGCAAATGATATTTACATAGAATATTCTAAAACTTATAGAAAACTATCATGAGAATTCAATACGACTCCACCACCTTCTGGAGGATTCTAGAAGCTTATAGCTAAACTCCTGTCCGGTAAGGGTTATGTAGAGAAGTCTCGGTGGGGCGAAAAAAACTCTGCTTGACATTCTCCCCACCTATTATGTTGACGCCCTCGTCACACGTTTGCTGGATTTTTTTTGGATATTGCCCTTAAACAGATGATACATGTCAGCGTGCTCCCAGCTGGACTTATCGTACGACATTTCCTTCCATTTGATGACATACTTTACGTAAGGGGAAACGCCGTCGGTGAATAGTCCTTGAATCAAGCATGACTTCCACTTCTTTGTCGAAACAATTCTCATGGTTGCCGTGAGCCGCTTCGAAACTCCTCGCTGAGGGTCCTCCAAGTATGCATGATAAGGCTTGAGGCAACTTGCATGAAAGACACGATGAATCTTCAGCTTGGCGGAAAGTTTGAGTTTGTAGGCTTTTTTGCCCACCTTCTTAAGGACCAGGAAGGGGCCTTCGTACTTGCGAATCAGTCCCTTGAACACCTTGAACTGCTACAATTGAAGTTTGATCATCACAAAGTCCCCTTTCTTGTACTCGACAAGCCTTCGCTTAGCGTCGACCCTTTTTTGATTTTACGCGCGACTTTCTCAAGAAGTGTCTTAGCAATATCCTCCTTTTCTTTAAAGTCCGAGGCAAATGGTGAGCCGCGGAGTTTTTTTAGATGTCCTCATAGTCAGCGTGTCCGGGACGAGCAATTGTTTCCCTTTACCAACTCAAATAGGTTGTTGTGGGACGACTCACTTCTTTTGGGGTTGTAGCAGAATTGGACAATGTCAAGGTGATGCACCAAATCCTGCTGGTTGGCACTCACAAACTGCCGCAAGTACTCCTCTAGTAGAGAATGATTCGTTCCGTCTGTCCGTCCGTCTACGGTTGGAAACTAGTCGAGAAGTGTAGATCCAATCCTAGGATCTTAAAAATCTCCGTCCAGAACTTCTCCGTGAAGCGAGTCTCGGTCGTTGATAATGCTATCCGGGATGTCCAAAAACTTCATTACATGATATATGAACAAGCACGCGGTCTTCTCTGCGGTACAGTCCGTTGGTGCATGCTGCAGCTAGGAAGGCCCCGTACATGGAAAATTGGTCTACCACCACGAGGATAGACCCGAGTGTCCCCATCTTAGAAAAAGTGGAGATAAAGTCTATCGAGATGCTCTCCCATGGTCGACTTGGCACGGGGAGAGGCTCAAGCAGGCGGCCGAGTCGCTAGTGATCCACCTTGTCTTGCTGGTAGACAAGAAAGGGCGCATGTAATCCTCTACATCCTCGCACATGCGAGACAAATAGTAGGTGACCTTTAGTAACGCCAATGTCCTCTTTTGACCTGGATGTTCAGCTCACTTGGTGTCGTGGCATTCTTTTGGAGTAGCTCTCCAAGCAAGCCACCCCACTTGGGCACGACCACCTTGTCGTCCTTCGTGTAGAGAAGTCCGTCCTTCAGCCAAAATCTTCTTATTTTACCTTCGCGAGTGAGCTTCACCAATGCCGGTGTGAATGGGTCCTCTGCCATACCTATCTTGACACACTCAAGTATGTCTGACATACCCATTGTCGAGATATACCACGACGAACCAATCGAGATATGGGTGGAAGAACTTATTCATCAAAATACAAAAACGTCGCGGGAGCATTTGCTAGTCCAAAAGGAAGGACTAAAAAGTCATAAGCTCCATATCTCATGATGCACGCAATCTTGGTATCGTCCCCTTCGGATATACACACTTGATAATATTCCGAACACAGATCTAGCTTGGAGAAGTATCTCGCTCCTCCCAAGTGATCGAACAAGTCCGCCACTAACGAGATATGGTATTTGTTCTTGAGGGTCACCTTGTTAAGTGCATAATAGTCAATGCACAAACAAATGCTTCCATTTTTCTTCTTTTGAAACGACACGCTACATCGAACGATACCTTGAACGGCCTAATGAATCCCGCGCATCAAGCAGCTCATTTAGTTGCTTCTTCAACTCATCGAGCTATGGCGGAACAATGCTGTATGGGGCTATAGAGGGCAACTTTGTGCCAGACTCCAACTCGATAATGTGGTCCACCTCCGTCCGTGGAGGTAGCCTCTTTGGAAGCATTTGCGACATGATATTCCCAAACTCCGTGAGGACGTTGTTAATTCTGACGAAAGATCTCTCTGCGGACGCCTCTTCTATTTTAAGTACCACTATGTAGGTATTTTTTTCGTGTTTAACACCCTTCTTGAGTTGGATGACGGAGAGAGCTTTTCCTTCGTGGAATCGCCTCATGCAACACTCACCATGCACGACGAACCCTCGACCATAATCTCGACGACTCCTAAGTATGACATTGGTATTGCTTTTGTAGAAGTAAGAAATTCCATACCTAGGATCATCTAGAAGTCATTTAGTGGTGCGATCGTGAAATCGGTGACTCCCGTCCGGTCTCCCACCTCTATCTTCACTCCCTTGGTCACTTTTTGCACACGACGAGCCGCTAAGTTGACGTACATGAGTTCTCGACTGGGGGCTTTGGCCACGACTAACTTGTCTTCAAGGCGTTGAGCCAGCATAGGGCTCCCATCTTTGCCCCCATCCTTGATTTCTCGTCCTCGGCCTCCTCGCATTGGACAACGTTCACCCCCCTTGCCTTTGTTTTAGCAATCACGTGCAAAATGATCACCTCCACACATGAAGCACTCCACTTTGCGCTCCGTCTAGGACTTTGTCTGCTGCTTGTACTTCGATAGGGCCTCCTTCTGTTGCCTTTCTTCTCTCCCCTACCTTTGGCCTTGGCGGTGGTCTTTGGCTTGGGCTTGGATGTATCGCTCTGCCGATACTCCATAAGCTTTTTGGCCATTGAGACAATAATGTTCAGATCTTGGTCACGTTGCCTCTGCAACTCTTGTGCCATCCACGGTTGCAACCCGTCAAGGAAGAAGAATATACGGTTTTCTTCTCCATGTTAGAGATGACAAGGACGGGTCGTGCGAACTCCGCAACATACTCCTTGATCGACCAAATGTACTTGAGTTGTCGTAAGTCCCTCGGCTCCTTGCTACAAACTCGACGTTCTCTGTAGGGATGCAACTCAGATGGGTTGGGTCGGACTTGAGATCAACCCGAGCCCAACCCGATGAATCATAAGCCTATCTTGAGCCTAAGCCCAACCCGACCTCGGGTTCAACATATGAAGCCCATAAACAAAGCCTGGAGAAATAGAAAAGGAATCCAGGTTCCTCGGCTTGGGCTCGGATTAGGTCGGGTCCAACGGGTTTATCGGGCTCCAATATGATATTTAAAATAATTTTAAACAAGATTAATATTAAACACATAATCAAATAGCAATCAAGTCTAAATCATTGCAAAATACAAACTGAAATGAGATTTAGGGTAAAGAGTCGAGTTTGAAATGAGGTTATATTGCTGGGAAAAACATAGAATGAACCTCCAGTTTGTACATCAATGTCCGAAACTTTATTCTAGCATCTATATACCTCTAATTTTGGAGATATTTAATAATGGGTGAAAGATTTACAACATTCTCATCTTACATGCATGTACATTTTTTTCAGTACATTTGTCTTTCGCCTTAGCTATAATATCTCCAGTTTCATTACAAGCTACCATTTCTTCCTCTCTAATCCTAATTCATTTATTCTATTCCCCACCAGTCTCAGTACATTTGTTTTTGGCCTTAGCTATAACATCTCCAGCTTCATTACAAGCTACCATTTCTTCCTCTTCAGCCTCTTTTATACCTCTTCATGTCCCAAGTTTTAACAAGCTATCATCCTTTACCTCTTTACTTAGAAGCTTGTTAGAAACCTATCAGGTAACTTAATCCTTCAATTGGTTAGAAATGATCAACAATGGAAATAATGATCATATATTACCTCTAAGGGGTTTATCTGCATTAACAAACCAAATATTCATATTTGGATTTCAAAGGCTTGAAATCCAGTGATGAGGTGCAAGGAATAATGGCATTTCGTCATATTTGTGGAGTAAAACTTCTTTAAATTGGATTTCTAGAGAAGAAGATTGGAAATTGTTGCATTCTCTAGAAATTTAGACAGATAAAGTTGAGTATGCCTGTTTTATTTTCATAGCATGAGGGATGGTTATTGGACATCTGTTCTTGATGCTAGCATGGAGCAAATGGTAAAGGAAACATTTCCTGTTCTACTATAAGATGTAGTTGGGGTTAGGGGTGAGCATTATTCGGTTTTGGACCGAAAACCGAACCAAACCGAATAAGAGATTCGGTTCGGTTTTAAAAAAAAATCGGTTCGGTTTCGGTTTTGGAAATACTAAATTTTC
This sequence comes from Iris pallida, assembly GCA_029216955.1. Taxonomy (NCBI): domain Eukaryota; kingdom Viridiplantae; phylum Streptophyta; class Magnoliopsida; order Asparagales; family Iridaceae; genus Iris; species Iris pallida. Next base: position 22,184,162 of record JANAVB010000194.1, read on the forward strand.
TTATTCGGTTTCGATTTCGGTCCAAAACCGAAAACCGAATAAGAAAATTTAGTTTATATATATATATATATATATATATATATATATACTAAATATATACATGTATATACTATTGGTATATACTAAATATATACATGTATATACTATAGGTTTATACTAATAATTTTAGATATATTTAGTTACTATATATATTAACCAAAAAAAGTGCAAACAAACCGAAAAACCGAATAAACCGAAAACCGAACCGATTTAATTTGGTTCGGTTCGGTTCGGTTATGTTCCAATTCGGTTCGGTTTTGCTTATTCGGTTTTCGGTCTAATTCAGTTTTGGGTTATTCGGTTCGGTTTGAACCGAATAAACCGAATGCTCACCCCTAGTTGGGGTGTTCAAATGCAAATAGGGTGGAGGGTAGAGGTATTTGTCTACGGTTTAGGCTTACTCTAGTCTTTGACCTTTTATTTTTTGTACCATGACATGGGTCGACTTAATTAAGTTGATGTATTATGCATTGGTTAGGCAGGTTCGTTAGATACGAGTAAGTTGCCAAAGTCTAGGCAAATTGTACACTTTTAATGTTCAAAACATGTCTGATCCTATATACGGTAGACAATCAACATTCAAATCAATTCTGTTATACTTGCATATTTTCTTCTGCATTTTAGTAGTTATTGGTATGTGTGTGTGTGTGGTGGTGGGGGGGGGGGGGGGGTGTTCAACCGCAGCTATGCAAGAATGGTAACTTATCCTTTGTTATGATTTGGCATTCTTATGATTTACTTCAAGCCTTGCTTGATTTTGCTTTCCCAATCTCATATTTTAGAGAACTTGTTATTATGCTACTTTATATGAAATGTTAAGACACCCATATGTTATCTGTTTTCATATCTCATTTGTTCTAAACAAATCAGTTATCGTTTGGGGTTATACCAAATTTGAGGGCTAAAGGCAAAGCTTCGACAAAAGTTGCTGAAATTCTAACTTGTATGCAAGAGGAAGAGCCAGTTAACTCATCCGAGGTAATCATACCTACTTTTCCTCTTTCACTTATGTTTTTTCCTAATCATCTAGTATGTTGCTTGTACTTCATGACTATTTATAGTTTTGACGTATTTAATGAATTTTTGGTTCTTCAGATGGGTGCTGCTGAGATAAATACACTCATCTTGATAGATCGGGAAGTAAGATTTTGATTTCATTATTTTTAATTTACTTTCATTCTTTCTTTGATGACTATATATCTTTATTTCGTACTTCCTGTGTATATTATGTTGGATCTTATTGAAGCAGGAAGAGGTTTCGACTAGTAGTGCTAATACACATTTAATTATTAGACCACATAGAAGTGAAGTTTGTGAAGTTAGAGAGAGCATTGAGACTTTGATACCATGATTTGAAATTGATTCAAATATAGATGAGTCTGACTTGTTTGATTTGATCACCTTGGTATAGATCTTCCAAAGTTGTACATACACCTGATACACGGACATCTTGATCTGCTTCCTCTAATTCTGGGGATTGCCATGAGGGTTTGTATGCACAACTGTTTTAAATTTCCGGAAAACCCGAGGGTAGTAAAGCAAATCACCTGTTTGTTCCATTCTGTCAAACTTTTATCCATGCATTTAAATTTCCAGGAATGCAATTTCCCACAAATCACTGAAAACATACTCTCTAATCAGGTGGGGATTTTTATTTTTCATGGGAACGAATTTATTGATAAGATTGAGAATATGATTATTTGGAAGTAATTAATAATGTATTACTAATAATGATATTATTATCATTTGTTAATAATTACAAATATCAAATAAAACTTAGTTAATTAATATCAATTAGCTAATAATATTATTAATAATAGTATAATTATTAATTAATACGAAGATAGTATTATTTAAGAATAAATGTGATATATTTTATTTAATATAAACTAATTAATGCGATACAATAATAAAAGTATTATATTTATTAATTTACTAGTGCATGGCACATGCGATGCATGTGCAGCGTTGTTACAAACATTAATACCTTTTTATGTAGAAAAAATAACATACAACAAAACTTATTTAAAAAAATTATTATTTATTGATAGGATTTTTTTTTATAAATGTTTATACCATTTCATTTAAAAAAATGGAATATGTCCATTTCTTTTTTATGCCTATATATTAAACCTAAATTATAATATATTTAAATAAAATAAATCTATAGAAAATAAATTATAGACCAAAACGTTGTTCAAGGTCAACTTATCAATGCATATTTGCTCCTACAAAATTAATGTTAAAGATGATCCATTTTAATCATGACGATTCGTTCTTCAAAGCATTATTCACAACATATAATTACCACATATTAAAATCTTAATCTAACTCCATTTATACCAACTAAGTTTTAATTTAATTTAAATTAATATAGTTGAATAAAATTTAATCTAATTTAACTTTATCTAAAGCAAATTTAAAATGTATTCTAATTCATAATTTAAATATAATTTTACTTTTTCCATATAAAAAGATATAAAATATGTGGAACTATATACAGTAAGTAGAATTTATTAATTTATAATATAAAAATAGTTTAATAAGTACAAAACGATAAAAAAATATTAATTTTTAAGATAAATGAACTAACTTGAAGTAAGTCGAAAGTTTGGAAAACTTTCATTCCTTCTTTTTCTTTTCTAGGATGCTGCATAACACAAAACAGAAGAATTTGATCTCAAAATGGTTAGAAAAATAAATATATCTATATATTTAAGGAGAAGGAACCAGAGAAACCTTTTTTTCTTTCTTTATTTTTTTTCCTACGGAAAAGAAAGAGGAGGTGAGAGGAGGTTACAGTCATGGATAAGATAGAGGAAGAAGTTACATTAGTGGGATATAAATTTAACTGCACATATAAAGAATAGAGTTATAAAGGTTTTAAATTTTAAATTAGTCGGATATGAATGACATTTTTATCCATATATAAAAAAATTAATCTAGAAATCAATATCATCTTCATAATCTATTTATAAAATTATGTAATTCAAATACATATGTTATTTGGATTATATAATAGATAGATAATAATAATAACACCAAGTGTGATACCAAACATAGGAGACCTATTAGCCTATGTTCCTAGGGACAAGATTCCAAGAAATTTTGCAAAATGTGATTCCAGAAAATTTGCAAAATCTGGGTAAATGCCATTCCTTGCGGTTGTACCAAACACCTGAAAAGGTATTTCTTTATGTTGCCGAATGCAGATTGCTATAACAAGTTTTGTCCCATTTATTGAATTTACAATTTCCTATTATTAGGATGGACCAGTAATATGCCGGAACAGGTTTCCAAGTTATTTCATGGTTTTGGATTATTCCTATAGCAAATTCAAAGAGCAGTTTTATGACTTATGATTAAAAAAAAGAGCCTATCAATTTTATAAAATCATATCATTTTCCAAACCTTATTTATAAGATGGTAGTTTTAGTGAATGTACAAGAAATATGTGGAAGTAGTCCTCATTCATGGATGGATTAGAAAAGTGATTAGTTGTTTTTTTACTTTTACTTAAAATTTATGATTAATCATGATAGTGAAACTGATGATGTGTATAACATTAAGCAGAATTGTCAAAAGGATGGTCTTCTTCGATTGTTATGTGATCTTAGAATAAGCTTCAATTTGAAATGAAAAATTTGTAAGATGACTACAAGATTGCCATGCTTTATGGTGAGATTAAGCACTATTTTGAAAGAAGACTACCTGAAATGAGAATGTTCAGTTGGATGCATGACAATATAATTAAAGATGAGATAAGGAAGTGCATCAGTGGCAAGTAAGATGCAGCTTCAATCGAGAATGGAGATGAGAGAAAATTGTTTGAGATGCTTTGGACTTGTGCGATGGAGATTGAAAGATGGAACCATTTAGGAGGCATGCTTGATGATAGTTGAAGATGTTCCTAGGGCTAGACCTCAATGAATATGCATTGAGATTTGAGACAATAAGAGAAATAACTAATATGGAGTAGATGATCCTTAATAGAGCTGAATAAAAAAATAGGATTTTTGTAGCCAACACCAGACTTGGTTAAAGCTTTGTTGTTGGTGGTGTCTTTCTATGTTACACGGCATGGATACGACACGGCACAACATGGTAAGGACACAGCAACAAGGACATGGTGACAAGGGCACAATATCTATTTTAGTGTGCCCTAGTGTATTTGAGAGTGTCCGTGGTGTGTCCGATATGTGACCAACAGGACATGGGCCAGACTTTTGGAGTGTCCATGCTTCCTAGTTGTCTTTTGAAACTGAGAAAAGAGAAGCAGAGTGTATATCATGCAAAGGCTGGCCAAACCAAAAGTTGAGCACATCTGCATGTAATGCTGATATATATGCCCACGCACAGACTTTAATATGTGAGAACAACTGTAATACTGGTGATAATTTGGCAATCATTGTCAAATGACGAAGCTCTTCCCCTGGGTTGCACGTGCAAGTACTTAAATAACTGGCAATAAAAATGCATACCAACTAAACAAATCCTTTAGGAATTTTTTGGGCAATTGCACTCTCCACAATATCTGGAACACTTGCAAATTCGATTACAGACATGGGTCACATCTCTCCGTGAAGTTGTCAATTCTGAATCTCTGATAGTGCTTCTTGGAGGATTTGATTACAGACATGCAGCACACCTCTAATTATAGGAGGCATCCTGATAACTTGATCAAACTCTTGACCGACCCTCAACCTGTAATAAACCCCCCCTGATTGGTGTCCAATCCCAAGGAGACTAGAGAAAGACAGGATTGCAACAAAACTTGCAAATCCATTAGCATTCACATTACAGTTGATTCGTTGAATAAATTTCATGAGCCAATTTGAACAGATGCCATGCTTTCTTTTTCTAAGAGTCTCTGAGACTTGTTAGCCTGTCAGTGTGGAAACGCTTCTGATTGGTCCTTTATAGTCTTTAGACTCATGCAGACTCAACAACCTACTGGAATTAACTAAGAGTCAAGACAAAAATGGAAAGATTAAAAATATATGCCATAAAGAGTCACATGTTCTTTGAGGCAACATCTACGCCATAACCAAACTAAAAGACATCCCGACAATGTTGATTTACTGATCTGCTAAAAGTTGTTATATCTCTGGTCTCTTCCCAGGTAACTTATTGATGGAATAGAATGACTAACGTGCATATGTGCTTAAGTTGTATTTTCATACAATGGTCATTCACATAGTTTGTAATACAAATAAAGTATCTGTACGAGTTATGAGTTATTACTGTCTTGCTTCAGGTGGATATGGTGACACCGATGTGCTTTCAGTTGACGTACGAGGGATTACTGGATGAGGTGAGCTATTTTTGGTTCTCTCTCTCTCTCTCATATCCCGTTTATATATATATATATATATATATATATATATATATATATATATATATATATATTATATGGTAAATGGGATATGAGCCATAGGCTCGTATTCTTACATGAGCCAATGCACATGTGGACCAATAGGAATGGAGTGTACTAGTGCACATGGGATGTAAGAGTCAATCTTATTGATCCACATGTGCATGCCTTATGTAGGAATATGTGCCTAGGGCTCATATCCCGTTTATATATATATATATATATATATATATATATATATATTGGCTCATATCTCTCTAGATATATACATCTCTCTCTCTCTCTCTCTCTCTCTCTCTATATATATATATATATATATATATATATATATATATATATATATATATAATCTTTTAAGATTTTGTTGCATACTTGCATGTGCTCTCAACGCACATGGTGCAGAAACCAACCTGCATATACTGGCATCTATATGATGATAATGCTTCCTGGAATTTTTTTTTCTGTTCATATTGAGAGTAATGCAATTATAACTTGCTCAAAGTACATTCAAGATGCGTAGAGGGTTTTAGGAGATGGTAGTTGTAGAAGAGAGAGGGTCACGTGGGACCTACCATGATAATCCACATTTAGTAATTGGATATCCGGTGTTCAAGTTTATATGATTCTATTTTCACCTTGCTAGTTCCCATGCTTTTAGATAGCAAAGTTTGTACTGAGTCCCTTTTACAATATCATGAATACTTCAATCTGAAAATAGTCCACAGCGATTAACAAACGTCAAGCGTTCCTAAAGTTCAATTGTTGAAGAATAGACACTTTTCTTGCTCCTGCATATATAATTTTTGGTATCAGTCCTGTGTTACTGGTGGTTATACTAATTTCGTCACTTGTATCCTGTAGTTATAGGGTTGTAATTGTCTTTGGACATGTTTTTCTCCTTGATTTTGCAATTGTGCCTTTGCCCATCTTTCTCCCTCCCCTTTGCAACAATCCTCAATTTTATTTTCTTCGTTCTTTGTGCTCTAGTATGACATTTTTTTTGTTATAACTTGCCTTTGAATCCTGTCAATGGCTTTGGTATTATGCATGTTGTAAATCATCTGGCATCTGGCATCTCTGGTAGATGTGCCTTTTAGTAAAACCGGTGTGCCTGCAGTCTGCTGACTACTACTTCCATCCCTTGGCAGCCACAATATTAGAGTATCTAAACGAGCTTACTTTCACCATCATAGATGGTTGCCTATTTGACACTGACCAATAGTAGAACTGTGAGTTTCAGCTTGTGCATAAGATTGAAAGTACTTGATTTAAGGCAGGAGTTGAAAGTTGAAACTTAAATTACCTGTGTATATGTGGTGGCCTTTCTGAATGCTCTGATATGAGATTGGTCAACTAGCAGAATGTGATTTGAAGAGCACATTTTTGTTCCAACTTTAACATGTTCCAATTGTGCTTGGTTGATCAACCTCATCATAATTATAGTAACCTTTTGTGGGCATACAAGTTTTTCTACAACATTTAGAAATTCAGTACTATAAAGTTCGGAAATTTTCACTCAGAGCATTAAATGTTTACAAAATCACGTACACAGCACAAACTTTCATTTATTACAGCAGAAGCATAAGAACGCCCTTACGAAGGGCGTTCTCCTTTAAATACAATTTTTTTGAAAGTCTTCCGTTAGCTCTGTCAGGATCGTGAAGTGGAGAATAAATAAATATATTTAAAGCAAAACGCCCTTACTAAGGACGTTCTGTCAAAGGAAAACGCCCTTAGCAAGGGCGTTTTCTATCTGACGTGTCGTTCTCGTGTAACGCGCTGTGAAGAGCTAGTATTGGCTTATTCTCGCTGCTAATATAGTATTAAATGTTTAATTGGACTGTTATCATTTAATGCTTAAATGTTTAACATTGGCGTGAAGGCATTAAATGCTTAAATGATAACTGTTATTATTAATATAGCATTAAATGTTAACATGGGGCCTGCAAGCTCTGCGGTTCAAAACATTTAAAGCAAACATTAAATGTTAACTTTATGTCTGACGTGTGATTGTGGCATGTGCAGCTTTTTTGTAGTACGTGTACGCTGTAGCTTTCGGGGACTGTGGCATGCAGCTTTTGACTGCATTATTGTGTGTGGCATGCAGCTTTTTCAGTCACTTTTTGACTGAAATGTATGAGAACTGATACATGTAGGCTGAAATGGGTGGAAAAAATGGATATAAGAAGAGGGAAGTAGAAGACAAGAAACAGAAGAGAAAGAAGAGGTAAGCCTAGCAGGAGAAAAACAGCAGAAGCTAGAGAAGAAAAGGACGAAGAAACAAGTAGTAAGTAGAAGATAGTGTTCATTGTGAACATGTATTTTTTGTTACAGATGGCTAGTCCAAATGATGAAAAAATTTCCGGTGGTCCGACAACTCCGGCATTTTACATGAACGACAATCTCATGTTTCTAAACTTGTATTTACGGGAGAGGTAAAATAAATTTTAGGTAATTAATTTGGGTTCGACTATTGACACCCCCATCTATTTCTAAGTTGACCCCAATTTTTTTTCATAACTTAAGTTGTATTATGAAATGACTGCTTTATCCTTTTCCTATTTCTAATTCTACCCAAACCCAAACAGCCATAGGACCCCACCCCTTCACTAACTCCACCCCTTCAATAACTAATCCAAAAATCTTAGAAGACATTATTTGAAGCTTTAAGAAATTACAATGGAGGGCCAAAGTAATGATAGAAGATCTCCCGTACCCAATGTAAGTCCTACCAATGTTTTTTTTCAAGTATTGATTCGGCTGTTTCGATTTTGAGAAGAAAACAAAATTCGCGGACTGTTCGACCATAACAAGTCGGACAAATCTACACTGTTCGACGAGGGGAGGTCGAACGTTTTTTGAACTGTCCGACCTGTACTGGTCGAACAGTGTGGATTTTTCCGGATTATGTCGGTCGAACAGTACTTTTTTTGAGTTAAATTTAAAAATTTTATTTTCCAACCTAATCCGATATTTGTATTTATCTTCATAGGAAAACACTTCAGATGACATTGCGGTTAACACTGAGATGAGTATTGTCACGCACCCGATGTACGAACAACAACTTGATTTCTCTGAAGAATTTCAAACTGATCAATTATTTGTTAGTCGAGAGTCATTGGTGAAGACGTGCAAGTTCCTGCTCTTCAGCCCGACGTCTCCTAGCTGAAGCATGAGTCGTTTCCCTCCTACTAGTTTGCTTTCCTACAAGTTCCACCAAAATAACATGGCTTAAAGGAATATTTTTTAAATTGTATTGTTCGGTCCCGAAGAGTCGAACTAACCCACACTGTTCGACCATAACAGGTCGAACAAATCTGTACTGTTCGACCGAAACAGGTCGAACAGTAAGCAAGGTGTTCGACTATCGTGAGTCGAACACATTGCTGTGTGTCCGACCGACCAGAGTCGAACAGATCCGTAAATTTTGGGGAAAAATTCGACCGACCAGAGTCCAACAGAGATGGGGAAGAGAGTAGTGTGGAGGAAGAGAGTAGTTAGGGTTAGGGTTAGGGTTTGATGGGGAAGAGAGTAGAGTGGAGGTGTATGTAGGGAGAGAGGAGAGTGGGGTGAATGTAGAATTTTGTGTATAGAGAGGAATGGGGTGTACTTAGAAATTGGGATGTGGGGGTTGTACACTATGGTTTAAGTCATAAGGGTATTTTTGTCAACATTTGGGGTGTACTTAGTATTTTTATAAGTTAATTTATTTTTAGGTGGGGTGTACTTAGAAATTGGGGTCAACTTAGAAATAGATGGCGTGTCAATAGTCGGACCCAATTAATTTTCTTTGTGTTATTTTTATTAAATTATACTAATGATGTTTCTAAACTTGTATTTACAGTGACAACTACAAGCGACATCATAGCCATCAACCCATCAACCTGCGGTTTCCCATCAACTTTATATCCCATCAACCCAGCACTTTATATACCATCAACCTTTTATATCCCATCAAGCCAGCACGGAAAAAAAAAAAAGTATAAGGAAGGGCGTTTCCTAGATTTTCCTTATATTTATTTAATCCCACATCCACGTCTAACGGAACTCTAACGGAGTTAGGATCCGTAAAAAAAAAATATTTAAAAATAAAAAAAATTACATAACGCCGATCCTAAGGGCGTTCTTGTGCGTCCATTGAAATTTCCTTAAACTTTGTGCTTTCATTGGAGTTTTAAAAACTTTTAGTGCTTTCTATGAAAATTTCCGTATAAAGTTGGGTCAAGCTTATAGATATGTCTGATTGTGAGACCCATGAGAACTACAAATGTAGCTGTGTATCAACCTTTTGCTCATATTAAATTTTCTGTGAGCAGATCTATAAGATAATCATTGAATGTGAGAGCATATTATTTCATAAGCTGGGAGTTCCCAGAAGAATGGGGGCATGTATGAAAATTTCATATATTTGGAGATTAGGGATGTGTAGTATGCAAGTTTTGACAAGTTTGTGGTTATGAGTGTTATGTTGTACTTTTGTCCTAATTGGTATGCCAAATTTATAAATTAAAAGCTATAAGCATTGCAGAAAATCTTGTTATGCATTATGCATCAACAGGAATACAAAATCGTTATCTGCTGGAATGGAAGAAAGATGTTGAGAAGCAGTGGAAGTGGCCAGCCAGCGCGGGAGGGCCAGGGAAGGATCCGAGCGTGGCTAGGCTCAACACACATGGGCGGGTTTAAAATGTGGCTTAAATGATATTTTTTCATACGAATGGAAGGTCTTTTGATGAGACTTCAACTCAACTGTATGCATAGTTCAATTAAGAAACAATTGCTAAGAGTATCATTAACTTGACATAGAAAGAGAGAGAATAAACAAAAATACAGACACAGGGAGAGAAAGGAAAAGATATAAAGAGAGAGGGAGAATGAGAGACTTACCTGCTATAGTGCCTGGCAGTGGATGTCGGAGACGGAGATGAAGATGCAATTGATGGGTTAGGAAAGACGAAAAAAAGTGAAGGGAATCAAGGGCGCAAATGGGAATGCTTATTTTCCTTTCTTCTTAATCTATATACTGAATTATTAACAATCTCTATAACTTTAAGTTATTGGTCTGGTCTAGGTTTCAAATTAAAAAAAAAGAAAGTTTGTATGGGTTGTATTACATTTAAGTCAAGGTGGGCATGCAAAGCGGCAAGGCGGCATAGCATCTGAAACACCTAGGCTGACACCTTTAATAACACCACACCTAGGCGGGCACTCTTAATAACACCATATCCTATTTGTGGAAACTGCTATACAAAGCTCAAATTGAAGGTGTCACTTGGTAGTTGGCGCAACGGTCAGTCTGTGGCTTGCATCTTGCACATTATGGTCCTGAGGCTTCAACTTACCAAACCAGTTTCTCCACATATAGGGATAGGCTGTGTACATATTGATCACTCTTTGTGGCACTGAAACGTCTTTTTGTTAGCTTTAAAGCCCACACAGCATTCTTTGTGGCTCTGACTTATTATGCATTTAGGTTTCTTTTGACTATAGCCACCAACAACTACTCTCTTTCTGAAATTTGATGCAAACTCCTCCCTTAATCTCTATTTTTTTGTCTTTGTTCATAAGGCACACACCAAAACAAATTCATTTCATCCAGCTGGCATGAAAATTGAAAAGTGATAAAACTGTTCAATAGTTGTGACTTAATCCTTCATATAGTGGTTATTTATGCTCAGGAATTGCATAGTTATCATGCAACCAGTCATCTTTGTCTATTAATATGGCTGCAATCAAGCTGAACTGAGTCAAGCTTTGCATATAAACGCTCAGGTCATTTATGTCCTGAGATTGTCGAGCTTAGTTCTAGTTCGAGCTCTAAATTATCGATCTGAGCTCGAGCTTGAAAAAATATTCAAGCTCGTGCTCAATAAGCTTGTTAGCAGTTTAGCTCGACTAGATAACAGCTTACGGATTGCTTGATTCGAGCTTGAGTCAAGCTGAGTGTATTATGCATGCATTATAGAAGAAAAGGCTCACTAGCCTATGCGTTGGGCTTGTTCTGTATCAATTTCAGTTTTGCGCCTTGGGCTATGCTGCTATCCTTTTTTAACAAATAAAAGTGTATAAAAGTTGAGCAAGTCAAGATGAATCCTAGTCAAATTAATAGTCCCAAGCGTACTACTCGTTGAGCTTTGCAAATCAAGCTTGTTCATGAGCTCTCAAGCCTGTTGAATCTCAGTTAGTTAAGGAAGTCAAGCTCATTTCCATTCTCAAGCCTGTGGTATACTAGTACTATAAGTTGTATTGTACTTTGTACTTTTAGTCTTTTACACTTAATTTTTTTTAAGGTACTTCTCTTTATGGTCACGACTCATAACTCTTACATTTTGCAACTTTGCATTATAGAACATTGATATATACATGTACTTGGTGCATGTTAAGCTAATTTCTAATATTTCTGTAGGTTTTCACCACGAGACTTACAGTTGAACATTTGATATCACCTTTATTTTTTACTGTATATGATTATGTATGTAATATTTATCAGTCAAGTATATTTCTATTTGAAGCTTCTCTGATAGTTGCAGTACAGATTTTGCAAATTAGTAATGGTTCTGTGGAGGTGGACACATCTGTTATGGGTTCCCAACAAGATGGAAAAAAGATCAAGATTCCACTTAATTCAAGGTATTATACATATTTGTATCTTGTATTTTCAGATGTAATGTATGATTTTCGTAATAGTTGTAGTTATTTTGGTTGCTAGATGCTTCTTATCTTTTTTTTTTTTTTTTTCCGTTTCTTCCAATTCACTCCTTTATTTCCATGTTTCTGTTTGCTGTTTCTCATGACCATGATCATAACGATTACTGTCAAGCCTCTTCTAACTATACAAGTTTGCCCATTAAATTTACTTTGTGAATGGTAGCTATTAAGGGCAACACTGATTCAGAAGAAGCCTCTCCAAAGTCTTTCTTGTTCATCCATTTTTTTCCCATTATCTCCCCATGTCCTTTTTCCTAAGGAGCTACCCCAAAGTGGAGCAACTTGTTGTGGTCTTTGCAGCTCTTCATTGCCAACCGGTTGCTATACTTCTTTAGTTCATCCTTCATCACCTGTGTTCCATTACTGCAACTCTCATGTCGCTGATCTACAAATTCCCTTTCTATGACTGCACATCTCTCCATCCACTATCTAGTGTTGTTGGTAGTATTTCTTCATCTATCTTTATGTTCCTACCTACAATTCATCCATGAGAATGAAACCTTTGATATTGTGTATGTGGCCGTCAACTCATTACTTTTAACTTGAATTCTTATTTTCACCTATAGACTAAATTGCCTCCCCATGCAGAATTTCTGTTTCTTATTTTTAACTGCTCATTGCTGAAGGTGTCACTCATTTCGTGCTCAAATTTTGCGTACAAGTCATTTCTGATTTCCCCCTCAGCAATAGCAGACTTTACCTTTAGATAGCTTTACTTCTAGTATTTATTTCGTGATATTACCTGTAAGTATGTCATGGAAAGTGCAAACTGATATAGGCTTACTGCTACTACTTCTCACGACTTGAAATTCAATTTTTTCGTTGGCACCTTCCATAAATCTTTCGTAAAATTTCTACACATGTTAATATAGTTAGATATAACTTTTCTTCCATATTGAGGTCCAGTAGACCGGTCATTCATGGATACCTATACAAGGTAAAGATACTATTGTTCAATATGCTACACCTTTTCCCATGCTTTGGTTCATTGAACTTGGATGGCAGATGATGACATGAGGTTTGCCTGCTATTGCATCAGATATTATGAGCATAATTGCCTGACCTCCTGAAAATTACAAGGCTTTCATCCAGTGCAGATTAAATTTCTAGTCATTGTTGTCATAATGAACAAGTCTTGACATGCTTTCTCCACATAGCTAAATGTTGGTGCACTCTTCAATTTTGGATGGAATACACAGTGTTATTGGTATATAGCTCTCGAGGTCTTTGAAGACAGAATGATCCATGGTTGAAATTTTTTCTTGTAGTAATTATTTGCTTCAAATTACTGCTCTAATGACCAAGTAAGGTCATATAATAGGTGTTACAGTGGTGCAACTGACATTGATCGTGAATCACCACTAATGATATGTATGCCATCATTGATATGCATCTTCTTTGTGAGGTTCTATCTTACCCCTTCTAATAGTTTGGAAGTCTACCAAGAATGACTGTGTTGGTTGCTATTCTGAACATGTTACCAAATTATGAATGTAGCATGAAAAAACAAGATCTTACACCTTCAGTGCTGTATCTTATATTTTGAACATGTTGACAATCATTCAGTGCACCTTCATTGCTGTCACTTACACCTACTCAGCATCCTCACACTTCTACGTCCTCTTATGCTCATCATGTCTTTGTTTTATATTGTCCTAATTCATATAATGGAACTTGTTTGAAATGTTCTATAAGGCTTTTGATTGCTTAAAGTATGCTTTGGTGATCATGTTATGCCTTAGGGGTGTAACTGACTCTTGACGATAGATTTTTGGGTTTTTTGGACTTTGGGTCTCGAATAAGTTGCAAAATTTGCATTTGGGTTTCCATAATCAACCTAATTAGTATTTGGATCTTGGACCAACGGTTGACTCGACCAACGGTTGACTCGACTGACTGGGTTGTGTTGTTGTAAGAATCCTTGTATCTACCTCATGGTAGGTGCCAATACTTACTATAATTTTATTTCTTGTGTGTACTAGAGTGACTCATTCATCATATGTGTACATGAATGACTAGTCAACTGTTGGTCCAAGATCCAAATGCTAATTAGGTCGATTATGAAGACCAAATGCAAATTTCACAACTTTTTCGAGACCCAAAAGCAGATTGCTAATCCATCATTTGCAGTGACATCATTGCCTATTTCTCCTAGAGTTGAAAATGAGAAAAATGTTAGAACTGACACCATAGCCATTGCCATTCTTTTTAATTGCTGATGGTGGTCAAGTAATAACAATAAAACTTTTATTCCAAGTTTTTTTTTTTGGTTTGGCTGTTAGAAGCAATTTCTTCTATTCTGTTCTTTTAAAGGCCATCTCTCTCTAAATAAACAAATACATTATCCTTTTTACAGCCTTGAACCAAATTTGTTTAGGCCTATCCCTAGTTTTAGCAGCTTCTTTAACCAATATCCTATTGCTGCTCTCAAATGGTGCATCTATTGGTCTTTGTTGCACATGTATACACATGAGCTGATGATGCTCACACGCAATCTGTAAATTCGGGCTGTTTATTTTCTGTTTAATGGTGCCTTGAAGATGAGGTGAGTTGATACTGGTCAGTTTACAATGCTTTCCAAGGGGAGGGTGTCCTAGGGTAAAGCAGTGGATCAACAGATAATACATATCTGAAGTTTTTGAGGGTTTCTTGTCTAGGATTATGGTTGAGATTTATAAGCATTTGATGCATGCCTCATACTCATCGTTACTAAGAACATTACATGCATTTTTGCCTGCTTTTTTGTTTTTTGTATTAATCTGAAGGCTTTATTGCATCTATTAACTCAGAAAATATTGGAAAATTCAAATGCATGCATAGAGTTGAAAGGTTTTCTTAATTGCATTGTGAACCACCATAAGAACAAAGAAAATAGCCAAAGGACTTTCTTTAAGAGTATATTCTGTCCTGATGCAGACTCTTCAAAGGAATTTGGACTCCTTTAGTGACCACATAGTAGTATGCCATCTTTTTCCTTCATACTTAACCTATAAATGTGTCGGATTGAAGTTGCGGCAGCAGGGGGGGGGAGGTGCAGCAGCAGGGGGGTGGGGCGGGGCTGGTAGGGGGGGGGGGGGGGAGAAAAGTGGGGCTGTGGTGGTGGGGGGGGGTTGTGGTGGGTGGAAGGGTTAGGGTTAGTTTTTTTTTGTGTGGAGAGAGAGAGAGGTGGATGGATTATGGCTCTGATACCATGTAGAATAGAATAATGGGATAGTTTTATTGATATTGAGAGACACATATATATAGGAGAGGCTAGCCTCTCTCCTATTGTTCTAAGCAATGTGGGATTAAAGTCCACTAACTAATAGTTCTAATATAACACTTAACACCAGGAAACAAAGGCTTTTGTTTTCTCTTCTCAAAAGGAAAGCAGATATTTCCATGATTTTGTACTGTTTTGGGACTTCCATTCATTGTACTGTTTTGGGGACTTCCATTCATATGATGCTTGTTATCCTGTCATCATTTCCGATACAAATACATAAAAATGTCTTAGATTGAAACCTCCAACAAAACTTTCTTCTTATGAAAAGGAACAAATAATCATGGATAAATAATTTACTGTGAAAGTTGCATTTAAGAGGTTATTGCTGAGACATCTATTGAGTTTTCAAGTATCGTACTAAATGAATGATCTTCCTGACCACCTCATCAGCAGTCTGTACATCAATATTTTCCTCAGGATCAGATGAGTATAACTTATATTGTACTTTGACTGTTGTTGTGAATTTCATTTATTTAAATATATGATATGGTTCCCAAGTTTGTTTCAATGATATATAATATCTTCAAGATACGTTTATAATGGCAGGCATGTTTATGATGCAAGCCTTACAAGTAGTTACTTAAGTGTTATATGCATCAATGATAAACATAAGTAAATTCATTTATATTCATTGGCGCTATGTTTTCATTGTGTCAGTGACAAGTTGTACAAGGAAATTAGAGACCTCAATTTTGAAGTTGTTGTTCAGGTTTCTCCTGCCCAATATTTATTACGTTTTTTATTGTGCTATAAGTTTGCAGTTCTCAGCTGCAAAATTTTATGTGTTTCTGTATGAGCATATTATATTTGCATTTCGATTCTTAAGCATTTGGTATTAACTGTAGGTTCTACGCCAGAAGGCAACCTCAATCCAACAAGATTATGCAGAAGTAAAATCCACTGTAAGGGCTTAATCATTTTCTCACCTTATAAACTTTTGTACTGTTATGAATTATATGAGTTATATAATTGTTTCTGTTGTGAGAGGAAGGTTATCATTGTTGTCTCTTTATGAAAGAAAATTTCAACGTAGTGCTGAGCTGTGTGTTGTTTTGATTCGTAGAACAGGTTATAGGCTCGTAGTTTAGTTCTAAAAATTGATTGAAGTAAATATTAGTTTCATCTATATAATTATGTATTCTTGAGAGAATTTTTTTACCTGCATCTGTTTTACATTATCCCTCCCCTTGTTTTACAGTTTTTCTTATCATATACACTCTGTGACGATAGTTAATCGGTAGTGTAGTCATGTACACCACTGGCAAGAGACACTGAAAACTAGATTTGTAAATGTATTGCTTAGGAAATCAAAATTATGATCACCTATTCAATGAATATGCGAAGGAGCAATTAGAAACATGGTATGTCATTGTTGGCACTTGTTATCCTGTAGAAAAATCAGATATTATTTTTCCATGTACGAAAATTCAGAATTGAGGTGTGAAATGCTCGGGGGATATGATTAGTGTGGCTAGGACTATAAAAAATGCTTGATGACCGAGAAGAATTCTGGTAATCATCTCTAAGAATAAGGGAGATTGACAAAGTTGTACTAGTGAATTCTTCTCAGTCTTATAGGCTACACACGAGATTAGGGAAAGTGCAAATTAAGAAAAGAACTGTCTGTTTTGAAAATCAATTTGGTTTTATGCTTTTATATCAGAAAAGGCTTGTTGTGGAAGCTATTCATTTAATGAGTTGAGTAGTCGAGAAATTCAGAGCAGAAAGATCTCTATTTGGTTTTCCTTTAGCTATAAATTTATAAAAGGCCTATGATAGTGTTCTTACTTCCCAGGGAAATTACGTTGTTCTAAAATCGGTCTAGGCAGCCACCTAGGCAGCCTTGCCCTGCCCTGAGTTCCGTCAGAATCGGGCCTAGGCGATGTGGAACGGGTCTAGGTGGGCCCTAGGCGACAATTTTGCAAGTTTTTTTCTTC
Organism: Iris pallida; assembly: GCA_029216955.1. Lineage (NCBI taxonomy): Eukaryota > Viridiplantae > Streptophyta > Magnoliopsida > Asparagales > Iridaceae > Iris > Iris pallida. The sequence goes on from JANAVB010000194.1 coordinate 22,201,485, forward strand.
CAGATCCATGATTTTTTCCAGATTTTTTTGGGGGTGCGTCCGCCTAGAACTAGGCGGTCGCCTAGGCGGGCGAGGTGCTAGGTGGCGGGTGCTTGCCCGACTAGTGCCTAGCCCTTTTCACAACCTTGGGAAATTATGTGATGCATTTTGGAATATAAACAAGTATATAAAAGTTACATTAAAGCTATTAAAGATACATACCTATTATAAAAATCTTAACTAATATGAGAAGATGCATATGCATTTGCCTTTATCGCAGGCTTACATCGAGGGTCTTTGCCTTAGTTTCTGATGAACTTGCTAGGCACATCTAGGATGAGTTTCCATGGCGTATCTTGTTCACATATGACATTGTGTTAGTTGACGATAATAGCGAAAGGTTTATTTCTAACATAGAAATATGGTGAGAAGCTTTAGGAATTACAGATTTAGAATTACTGGGACAAATGGAGTATATGAGATGTATCTTTAACAGCAACATGAAAAGAAAAATGAGGCAATACTTCACATTTATGGACCAAGGTGGTTTTTTTTTTCTTATTTAGGGTTGTTATCGTCAAGGTGGTGAGATTGAGGATGATGTTGTTTATAGAATTAAAGCATAATAATTGAAGGGGAGAGTTGCTTATGAAGTGATTAGGGATCAATAGACTGTATGCACCCTTGAAACGGAAAGAAAAATTCTACAAGACTGTTATAGGATTATCTATGTTTTAGAGGTCGAAATATTGCACAATCATGACACTTCTCTAGAAAAGGAGATTAGGTGAAATGAAAATGTCGAGATAGTGACTGGAAATACAGTAGAAGATAAGGTTGAAAATGTCTACTTCCATGGAAAACCTACAACGGTCTTATTTTAAGATGAGAAAAAATCATTTGAGATGGGTTGTACATGCAATGAAGTATGATACTTGCCCTAGCTAGGAGTTATAAGAACTGCCAGAGCTAGGGGTAGACTCTAATAACATGGAATGATGCAGTTTAAAAGGCTATAACAGTTGCTATGTTTTAAAGGAGGACCCTCTTTCATTGATGGAAGAAAAGGAGCCAGCCTACAAGGATGTAGCTATTTTCTTGTTTATAAATGAAATCCAGACTTGACTTCCTAACATTATTCATATGATATATGAATACAATCAATTATCAGCATTGTTTGATAGAAACATTATTGCACAAGTGTTGAAGTAATTCTCTCTTGTAATGACATCTCAATTTCTGTATTTCTGACTAAGAAGAATTGGTTAAATCACTTTTTTGGTTGTTCATGTGCATATTAGTAATATTTGACTGAATGTCGAAGATAAAACTGTACATCTCGTTTGCAAGTATATACATCTCTTTCTTGGCATTTTCAATTTCCCTTTTTGTACTTCTTTCTGGTGGTAAGTCCAAGTTGCTTATATATGAAAATTATATCTTCTTTTGTGTTATTTGCATTTCCTGTAAATATATATACTGAATAATGAGGGTCCTGGCTTGTGTTCTGACAGTCACAGTCTGTCTCCGAGCTGAAGGATTTCGTAAAAAAATTGAACTCACTGCCTGAAATAGCTGTAAGTTTATGATTTTTCCTACCTTTTAATTCAGGTGTGTACATGGAAGTTATAGTTAATACAGTTGTTGGTTGTCTATTCAGAGGCACGTTAATCTGGCTCAACATTTGCAAACCTTTACATGCAAGCCATCTTTCCATGCCCGACTTGACATAGAACAAACACTTTTGGAGATGCAGAATTTTGACATGTAAGCGTGTAATTTTCTCCGTATGTTCTTCAGCAATTTAGCTTGTTAACATTCAAACTTCTGGCAGACCGACTCAAGTCATGCACTACTAGGTTTTATGGGAACGAGTACGTCACTGTATAATATAGACAACATTGGTTTTGGCATGTTTTAGTGTATTTTGGAGCGTCTGCATTGTGCTAGATACATGTCTGACATGCACAACATGTGTATGACACTATTTCCGGGGTACCTGTGCTTCCTAGGTGTGCTATGGCTCTCTCGAACGATTGGTGTCTGCTGTTTTTTTATTTTTAGTTTTATTTAAATATGGTGTAGAATATACAATGATCTTAAGACAAAAAAACTCTATACCATTTTGTCATATTCCTCAGTAGTGCTCCTTTCCCGCTATCTTTGATGGTGTGGACTGTTATCACCTTATTCTCTAATTATGTAACTCAGGTTTCTTACATTTACTCTTTGGCTTGTGCCGTAGAGATGACTGCAATTACATGTAGCTGATCGTATCGTCTTATTCCTTTGTCTAGACTCTTTTCTAGTCTAGGGGAACTTGGGTGGTGCTCCTTGGTTTCATATGAGCTTAAACTAAGAGAACAGAAAAAGGTCGGTCTACTTACTCACCAACTGCCCTCTACTAGGTTTTGCAGCAAGGACCTCTCTTGCTCATAGTTACCTTAGATTAGACGAAGTTGGGCTCCGAAGGCAATGGGTCGACATCAGATTGACTGGCGGACCAATCATAAACTTTGTCAATTCTTTTTGTGTACCTTTCTTATTCTCCATAGCAAAACCCCAGTAGTCTAGTATGGGGCTTGCTTGTCGTTGTTGTTGATGAGTGAGTTTTCAAGATTTGCATCCTTCATGGTTCTTATGTTGATATTTGGAATAGATTCTGTTTGCTCTTAACTTTATACACTAAGTTTGCAGATGCTTTGAGTACATTGAGGAAATGATTCACAAGCAGGAGCCCATTATAAATGTATTAAGGCTACTGGTTTTGTTCTCCATTACTAACAGTGGACTGCCTAAGAAGAACTTTGATTATTTGAGGTAAGATTCTGTTGCTTACTTTATGTTTGCATGATATTCAAACAGATAATCCATTTGATATCTAAACAAAAACAAATGTTTTTATATTTTCTTATGAATTTTACAGTCATGAGACGGATAGTATGTAACAGAAGTTGCGACGACATCTATGCTTTAGATGTCTATAAACTGATTTTTTTTTTTTACGTCGATTAAAATGTTGAGATTGTGATCGCAGTTGGATTCTTAATTAATATGGCCCAAGCCATGGATCTATTGAAATCATTGTTTTAAACTGTTCATTTTCTGAAGTTTCGGTGCAAGTTTAAATGTTCCAAATTCTATGATTATCTTTCCTTGACCAAGCCTAATTGGACTGATATGAGGTATCGAATATTTGACTGTATGGTTGTTTTATCAACATAATCTATAGAGTGCTTTGTTCTTTCTGTCCAAAGCCTTTTCTTTTTCCCATTGTATCATATTTAGCAAGTAGTTAGATTCAAACTTATGTAGCCTTGACTTTTCGAAAGCAAAGTTAGTGGAAAAAAAACTGTTATTTAATGGACTTTATAGTAGGTTTATCTTTGCATGACTGCTGAAATGAGAAAGTAGTTCAAATGCCATTTTGTTTTGACTCCCTTGAAGTTTTCATGGAATACTGCTGATAGTTGTGGTGCTTTACGGTTCAGGGAAATGTTGCTTCCTTTTCAGTGACCATATGATATTTACAACTCTTAGAAGTCGGAATCTCCTAGGATCTAACGAATCTTAGTAAGAATCTCATATTTAGCAAGTAGTTAGATTCAAACTTATGTAGCCTTGACTTTTCGAAAGCAAGGCTAGTGGGAAAAAAACTGTTATTTAATGGACTTTATAGTAGGTTTATCTTTCCATGACTGCTGATATGAGAAAGTAGTTCAATGCCATTTTGTTTTGACTCCCTTGAAGTTTTCATGGAATACTGCTGATAGTTGTGGTGCTTTACGGTTCAGGGAAATGTTGCTTCCTTTTCAGTGACCATATGATATTTACAACTCTTAGAAGTCAAAATCTCCTAGGATCTAACAAATCTTAGTAAGAACCTCGATTCGGCGGTTCTTACTTGGGAGCTCGTTTCTGAGATGGGACCTCGTTTCTCCGACGATGGGAGCACTTTCCATACCATGACCAAAATTTTAAAAGATATAGAAATTTTGGGAAGAAAGTTGAAGAAATTTTAATACACGTTCATCAAAGTAACAAGAAACTAATGATTACTTACCTTGACATCATAAAAATTACCATGCGAATGATTTCTCTATAAATTTGAACCGAACTTTATAAATACCAATAAATATTAAAATATCTATAAATTTTGATAACAATAATTAATAAACATAAAAAATTATTAGCGCACGCTTCCATTAAGCTCCCAACTTAGACTCTTCTAAGTAGTCGCGCTCCCTCGCTCCTACTCCCTCTCCGACTTCTGGCTTCTAAGTTTACAACTACTATTAAGCAAGCAATGGTGAAAGAACTAACTGATCATACTAATTACAAAGTATGATCTGAATAAATTTTAACTTATTAAAACCTTTTTGACACTCCTCTTTTCTAGTTCCACATATTTGTCATAGATTTTTTTTGTTAATTTCTTTTGAAGATTTACTTTCTGGTAAAGCTGTACTTTGGATGTGTATATGATATCAGAATGTTTTCTTAATTTAGGCGGGAGATACTTCATAGCTATGGATTTGAGCACATGTCCACATTGTATAACCTTGAAAAATCTGGACTCTTCAAGAAACAGGTACCTGTGATTTACTGCGTAAGACTAGCTAGAAACTTTGTTCTTTGTATACCCTCTTCTCACAGCCTTTGATCTTCCTATTCTTCCCTGTACAAGTAGGACTTTTAAATTGGCATGGTATTAATCTGGCTTCTTTATGTCATTTAAACACAAATTGAAATTTGTCTTGCAGGAAACAAGAAGTAACTGGTTGGCTATCACCAAAGCTCTGCAGCTTATTTCCGATGAGACAGACACTGCCAAGTACTAATGTTTCTTTATTGTTTTTGCTTGCCAACATTTATTGAACCTTTATTGTTGACTATACTGCAGCTAATTTTTTGTTTGGTTTTGCAACACTCGAGGCATTAAAAATGGGGATGTCGGATTCATGTTGGATTGGGGTTTGGCTTGTCCAGCATCAGATGTCGGACGATATATTAGTGACAAGTTAAAATATTGGGTGCCTATATTCATCCATATTGAGCTCTTCTAATATATACCTTATAAGTATTGATGAGTTCTTTAAATGGCCTATATATACAAGTACTGATTAGTTCCATTAGACAATCTTATTGTAGAAGGCATTAAAGCAATAGAATGGACAATCTTATCAGAAGGAAGTAAGCACAAAATCAACAAAGACGTGATTTAGTTTACATAGAATAGGATCTGTTGAGGCTATTGGAAGAACATGATTAGAAGTAAAAAAGAGAAAAGTACATAAAGTTAAATAGTAAAAATGTACATACTTAGGTTAGTGCCATTGGTGGTCGCCTGAGACTTTGATGGCAATGTTACCGTCTCTTCAATCTGTCGTTGCAATTGTTGGGCTGTTATCATGATGAGGGAGAAGAGGACTGAGCTGAAGGTGACCGTCTCCTCGAAGAAGATAAGATACAAAAGATGAGGGTGCCGTCGTTTGGCCATTGCAGTCGGTCTGTGGGTTGCCTTCTGGAGAAGAGAAAAGGATCATAACGAGGATGGAGCTTAGCTTCTGATCTTCAGAATATGGGATTGGAAGTTCTATGATGGGTTAACAACATAATGGTATAACATGCTGACCTTTTATTGTTACTAAAACCATTTAGCCGTTTTTTGTAAAAGCCAAGGATATTTACTAGGACTGATATTGTGTCCAAGTCTGATACGTCGGCCGTTGTATTCCAATAGGACACAGAATAATAGATGCATCATGGTGTCGTTTTACTCCTAAAAACAACATGCCGAACATGTAGGCGACATTTATAACAGTGGCAGCACTGATTACTTCCTGCCATTACTTGTGAACCATATACTAACCATTAGTAGAGTGACGGGAGAGTAACCATAAGGATTTGGTAAACGGGGGCTACTTGCTTAGTAGCTAGGTAACACGAGTACCAGCAGTAGTGACCATTCCTCTTTCTTGTTCTGATTCCTAGCAAGAGAATTGAGATTCTCCCTCATCTACTCTTACGTCATCTTAAGAGGACTGAATGACGAGCAGCCAAGAAACAATATGTCCAAAAGATGTATGTGGATAAAATGAGAATGACCAGATGGATAAATGGCAATAGAAGAAAAGTTAGAACTGAGTTTGTTTATTGAAGGTTAGAGATTAGGTCCAATTGAGGATAAGACTCGATGTCAGAGTCTTAGACATCCGTGTGTCCTTCTTATAGTTACCCTCATAGAATTTTTCTTTGACTTAATGGGTATAGTACACTCAGATAAATACTTCAAAGCTCTCCACTTCTATCATCCCCTCGAACTGTACGAACATTGTCCTTCTCGAACTCCCTGTCATGTTGAACCAATGATTTTTTTTTGGCTACATGAGTGTTTATTGGTACATTTTTTAAAACCATTTCTTCATATTTTCTGAACTTTCACAATTTTACCTTATAGTCATTCCTCGAACTTGAAACATTTTGTCTCGAACTTGAAACATTTTGTTGCCAACTAAATAAAAAAGATATGGAATTAAAACTAACCTGCAAGCCTATCATAATAGGGAATGGGTCTCTGTCCTCCCACTTTCCTCTCACTAGTCACACTCTCTCTCGTGTCACAAACTTGAGCGGAAGGGACAATTTTGTTTCTACTTAATTGATTGGCATATGTTGAAAACTAAGTTGATGGTGTCTTACTTGTAGCCTACTAGTTGTACAGAATTAAATCAATTATTAGGGGTTTTGTGCAACTCATTTGACGTATTTAGTCTTTTTTGTTTGTTTGTTTGTTTTAAAATTTGTATTCTTAAGTAAAGAAATAAAATTCATTTGTGGTTTTATACACTGAAATTTCATTTTAGTAGTATTTATCCGACATCTTTCCTATGAGCATGGTAAAATGCTGTTGAGAAATTTTGGTTTGTTGCAGATTCACTTTTTGGCTTCTAGTAACACTCATCTGTTTCCAGTGAAAACTCTCATTGCGTTTCTAACTGCAACAGGATTATCTGTTATGTTGTGAATAAGAGATACTTTATACCAGAAGTATTTTAATTTTAGGGAATTTGTCCATTTTTAAATGGCTGAGTTATATTGAAGTCAATGCTATATGTGCTCAATGTTTACTACTTAAATATGTTGACTATGTATTCGGTATCTGTATTGTTTTACAGCCCCAATGATATCTCATATATCTTTTCTGGATATGCACCTCTTAGCATTCGCCTTGTACAACATGCAATCAGATCTGGATGGTAAGTTTTTCTATTTTCTTTACGTAAAAGTTTTCTTTTTTGAGAGAGATTTGTTATTCAAGTTTTTCGTTCATTCCTTTTATTCCAAAATAAGTGCTGTATCCAAGTTGATACCAAGGTTCGAAATATCGGGGAATCGGATATTTCCTGAGTATCTGTATCAATGGTTTCTGTAGTTTTAGATCGGACTATCGTTTTTTTCTTTTCAAAAAGCCAGAAATGTTAAAAAATATTTTAAAACTCTAGAAAAATATTTGGTACATTTAGACATACTTTATATATTATATATTTTTTCTCGTTAGTTTTAAATGTAATAATATTCCACTTGCAATAATACTATTTTGTTTATTTGCTTGCCTTGTGATATAGACTTAGAGTACAATCACAATAAATAGTTTTGAATGGAATAATATTAATATGGATGAATGTTGTGAATTTATATATATACAACTTCAATAACTGGACAGTTTATCGACACACTCTAACAATGTCAATCTTCGGCACAACTGAATAATTGTTGACACTATTTTAGTATTTTTATAGTCTTCTATTGTTTTCGACACAACTGAACACTAATTTTCCAGTCTTCTATCATTTTCGTTCAATTTTCTCTACCGAATTGATCGGGAAGGGACCCCCAAAATTGGTATTGGTCAGTAATGCTAGTGGTTAGTATGGATTGGGACGTGCCAAATCCGATACGTATCAGCTGTATCGTATATGATTTGATAGTTAAATTCACTATTTCCATTGGCTGCCAAATTTTCTAGTCAGCATCTTGATTTATAGATAGCAAGGTAGTCATTTCTTCTGAATAAGGATGACAAACGAATGTATAATGAATAAGTTCGTCGATTTCCATTGCCTGACACTTTCTACTCAACATCTTAACCACTTCAGCACAACTCACATTTTTTTGCATTTTGCATATCATCTGGATTCTCATTGCATTTGTTAAGTAGTACAGCTTAATTTTTTTTATCCTAAGATGCATACCTTCCATTATCTTCACTTGACACACAAATTATACATAGCATAACAGACATCTTTGTAGATTCTGCATACTATCTGTGCTTTTCATCGCATCAACTTTTGATAGTACACCACTTAATAATTCTTATTTCAGGAAAGTTGATTAATAATATTGCTTTGTAATGTCTAGTTCTGTAAGTTCTCAGAATCAGAACTGAGAGATCCGTTAGTAATAATATTCATTCCTTGAGTTATTAAATTATGCTCTATAAAAAAGGTGCTGCAGTGCAAGCTTGTGCTCAAAAAGCTTTCAAAGCATCCTCCAGGCTCCTTTGTTGGGTCTTATGCTTTAGTTTTGAAGATTCCATGCAAATACTTGATTTTGTTGGAACTTTTTTTTTCCTTCTTCGTTTGATTAGTTATCTTTGTTGAAACTCCCAAGTTTGAAAATCTTTTAGACTTGCCATTGCAGGCGTTCTATAGAAGAAATATTAAAGCTATTGCCTGGACCTCACCTTGATTTGAAAAGAGTGAGTTTCTTTAGTTTGTTATTTAATAAAGATGGAAATTTTACTTTCCATCATATACTGAAGCTGTTTTTGTATCACACCTGAATAGGGTGGCTCTACTAGCAGTTCATCTGACATGCTTCAAGGTAGTCAGCTTATACTTGACAGGTATTCTCTCTTTATTTCTAAGATGTCTGTAGTCATCTACGTTGTTAGTCTTCAATACCTCTTATCAGATTCTTTACTTGTTTTCCCCTATTGCTAATACCTTTCCCCCAAAGCAAATGAGTTCTAGATATACTTTGATGTGGGCCGCTACATGGTTTTCATGACCATACATGTGGTTGGCCGTCTGAATTGCAGCCACAGAATTAAAGACAAACTCAATCATAAATTCAACTAATAAAAATTATTGACTCAGGGGAAGACTGCAGAGAAAACAACTCTTATCAATGTATTTTTCTTCTTTTTTTCTCCACAAATTTATTTGGTATACCTATTTTCTGGACTAAATTGGATTAGTAGTCATGCTCGGAAGGCTTACAATTTCAGCTTTTGTTATTGTTTCAATGTTTCTATGAAAAGTCTAAGATGTGCATTCTTATTTTTGTAGCATGCAATTGGAGATACAATGCTACTTCTGTCCATTAACGGGACAAATTTCAACATTAATTAACATTTTGCGTGGAATTTAATCAGATTAATAATAGCTTAACCCAGAAATTGATCCTTGGTCTTTTGCTTTGATTCAAGGGTCATAATTGTGAAGCAATTACATTACTTACCTGATAGGCCGGATTCCTGTCATGAACAATACTTTTTCAACACTTGACAGGGTTGCTGATGGACGGCGTGCTCTAGCATTAGTTGTTTTTATTGGAGGAGTAACTTTTGCAGAGATTGCGGCTCTTCGTTTTTTGAGTTCCCAGGTACATTTACTCCCTGGATCAATTTACACTATTGTTGTATTATTAAATATTAAGCAAATCTGATCTGAGAAAACATACTTGAAGACCCAAAAGATGGTACACATACTTGAAGAGCTCTGTAGAATTTGTTTATTTTCTGTCTCAGTTATGTTGCTGATTTGAATTATGATTTGTTGTATAAGCAAAAGATCAATGTTCCTAAGCCTCTGAGTAACTGTAGTTATAGGTGAACAATGATCTGTGAGCATTCTTTAAACTACAAACTTCTAGACTTTAGTCTCTTATTGGTATTTCTGTTCTTCTCAAATCGAAGTCCTGTAGAGATTGACAAGGCTTATTTGTAATGCTTTAGGACATCTCTTTTCTTTTGTTATGCCAAGGCTTGAGCCGTTTATTCTGCTGGGGGTAGGGTGGGGTTAGTCAATCGGGATTTCAGGATCCCATGATGTGATTTGTCAATTAGGATTTGAAGATGTGGTTTTATAGTACTCTCTTGCTTAGTCATTCGGGATTCAGAATCACCTGTTATATAGGTCCACACTTATTGGAATATTGCATAATGGTACTTAATATCCCATTCATTAAGATGTGGTTTTAAAATACAATTTTTGTGCCATCCATTTCCAGATTCCTTTCTCCTCAATGTCGGTCTCTCTCATTTTCGTTTTTTGCTTCCATGTCAAATTTTCACTTGTGGAACCCATCTACTAGGATCTCCCATTCGACAGCCTCACCTTCCGTCGACTATATCCACTACACTCTCTATGCCCTTGCCTTTATCCGCCCGTGGCCCAACTGTTAACTCATGATCCATGTATCGTCCTATTCCTCTACCTCCAATCCGATACAAGTAGCTTTGTCGGCGATTCATACTGCCTCGGTGATGATGCCCGTCGGTGGATCCGGAAAAGAAAATTTTGATGAGGAGTTCATATGTATATTACAACCGTTCGCGTGATCCGTGGTCTGGTTTTAGCCCAATTAACTCTTGTTTGGGTTGGTTATCTTTTAGTTTGTTAATTTCTTTATCGAATTTGATCTCGGAGTCTATATTGAAGGTGATTTTTTCCCATTTTCTTAAGATAAATGTGTTTATTATGGTTTGATTATAAGTTTAAGGCTTAATTGCACTTTGATACCCTCAACTATTCCTGTTTTTCAACTTAATACCCTAAACTTTTTTACTCAACAACTCAATACCCTCAACTATTTTAGTTTTTCAACTTAATACCTAAAATCCAAAAAATGCCAAAACTACCCTTGGCTTCCTCTCTCTCTCTCTCCCCTCATGACCCCCCCTCCCCCATCCCTGTCACGACCCGCACCCTGATTAGGGGCACGAGAACGTGGGTACGTCCAGCCTACGCCGCAGTGTCGGCGGTAGAACGCTGTATAGGTCATCTATAACAACTAACATCTAACAATAAGACATATAAACCTGTCATCTCCGCACGGAGGTATAACATAACATCTCAACTCTATATCTCAAACACAAGTCTAGGAAAGATAAAGATAGAACATGATATGGAATCAGATGAAAGGAAGAACTGAATATATATAGAGTTATCACACCACACAAGTAGATGTCCAACACAAATAAGTACAAGACCTGAAATATAACTAAGTCACAACTAACAATCGGAACAGTCCGATACAAAATGAAAACTGTAAACACTAGACTAGACTAGACACCCTCTACTGAGCTAGATGCTCCTCAGGATCCTGAAGGTCACCCTCATGTGTCCCATAGAAGGTAGGACAGTCACCATCATCATCTGTAATATTTTCAACAGGCCCAGTCAGGACAGGAACGAGCACAATACATCTCACGCAGTTCATATCAGGTTGGGAAATGTAAAGCATGCATAGAGTAAGATACATGAACTGTAAAGAATATATGTAAAACGAGAGAGATTTGATAACTAGAAATATCTATATATATGATAAGTAAGAACTGTAGGTAACCTGTGATTTAGAGCATGATATGGTTATATAAACGGGCTTAGGACATATACAAGATTTCACAAGATTTCACAAGAGTTTGTACAAGATGGGATTTTGATCACATAACCATTTCCTACTCACCCTCCCCAATCAATACACAAGGATCCAGTCAAGTTACGTTACTTTGTACAAGAGGTTTTTATCATGTTTGCTCACGTGATCATGAGAGTACAAGATTGCACAAGAGTATACATGAAAGCGGTGTACGTGAAATACAAGATGTTCGTGAAAAGCACATGACAACTGTATCTGATGCACCCCGAGGGAGATAACATCGCATAACAAGATCCATATAGTACCAATCCGTGATAATGACGTGACAGCATCATGTAAAGTAATCTAAAGCAAGAATATAAGTCCTAACAAGCATGAAAAGATCAGAGAATGTACTCGCCTGTCACCCTGTATGACTGATATGAATAGATGTCCGAACTGGTGTCACAGAGTCCTATTTAGAGTAAAACAGGTCACAACATATCCACAATGGTAAAAATAGAGTATACAATGCATACTACATGATTCTAGGTCAATCTGGTCAAAAGTCAACTCTTGGTCAACTCTAAAGTCAAACTAGTCAAAGTTAGGTCAACACTAGTCAACTAGTTAGGGTTTTAGTCAAACTAGTCAAACTAGTTGTTTTAGGTCATTCCTAGTCATTTCTAGGTTAACTAGGTCACTTTTGACCTAAGGTTGACTTTGGTCAACCCTTAGTCAACAAGGGTCAACAAGTGGGTTTTGGGTCATTAGGGCTAGCCCCTAGCCATAGGCTAATGATCTTGGCCATAGGCTAAGTCATAGGTTATTGGTTATAGGTTTTCATCTAAACCTATACCTTAACAAGTTATACATATATATATATATATATATATATATATATATATATATATATATATATATATATAAATAGATAGACACTAGCTACCCATATATCAAAATATGAATATCATATATAGTACAAACCCACACTCACACATATATACATATAACACTATGTATGACATAGTGAGACCTAACACCAATGTATATATATCACTATATATATACATATATCTATATATATATATCAACCTATATACATATTTATATATAATGATAACTAACCTACATACACATATATATATACATTTCATATATATATATAGACCCATATACCCTCTACTATATATATACCCATATATAACCAAGTCTATAGAATACTATATATACACCAATATATATATAACATATATATATATATAACATATATATATATATACATATATATTTACATATAACATATATATATATATAGAGAGAGAGAGAGACTTAGAGTGAGAGAGAGAGTGAAGGAGAGAGAGACAGAGATAGAGGGAGAATGGTCTGGACAGGGGGAGGGGTTCCTGAAATCAGGAACCAAGTTGGCTCCCCAACACACACACACATAACATATATACATACATATGTATATATATACATAACTATCTATATACACTACCAAAAACTCCCAAATCTCACCCACACTCACATACACATATATACTACGTATATACACACTAAAATACACTAGTCCAATGTATAAAACAGATAAAAAATAGGTTTGAAATCCATTTTCAAAAACTGGAAAAATCCTAATTTCTGAGAACAGTGCACAGTGCACTCGAAATAGGTAATTCGAATTACATGCCCTAAACCGAGCTAAGGCTCGATCCTATTGGTTGGTAACTGAGCCCCTAGGTGTGTACGTGTCGTAGGTGTCCCTAGGAGTCCACCACGACACGACACAACGTGTCCAAACACGTGATTTCCAAATCGGGTAAACACAGTGCACTGTGCAGTGCACTGCCTCGTGCACATGTGCGAGTCAGTCCAGGACACGACACACACAACCTTGGGTCTCGTGCACGTGTCAGTAGCTAGGTGGGGTGTCAGGGTAGGTGTCTAGGTGCCTGATTCGTGTCCAAGAAGTCTCGTGTCCACGCGCGAAGCGCGTATCAGTGAGGAATTTCCAGCGTGTACGTGTGTGTGTGCGACCAGTACGAGAGGAAGAACTCCTCGAATACTGAACCATTTCATCCCAAACTTTGGGAGGTCAATGTCAGACATTGCCCTAACATTCACCTCAAAAATCTCGTGTCCACGTGTCCTGTGTAGGTAGAACTCGGTGTCGAGCAGCAGGGCATCGAGACACTGTCTCGTGCTGCGAGTTCGTGTCCATTTTGGACACGGACACGACACGAAAGTTGGCTCAGTCTAGTTAATTAGTGATCAGCAAGTCTAGGGCTTCTAGTTTGTATAATTTGTTTCACAAATCGACCATATCGAATCCATTGTGGCATTTCACCAAACAAGGATTTTAGCCCTACGATACGTGTCCGATACGGACACCAAAACACATCAAAATCCCACCAAACTTTACCCACAGTATTGTTATCCCTATATGAATGCATTTATGAAAGAAAAACAGGAATTTGACTAAGTTTGTGGAAATTTACCTATTGGTGAAATTCCAAGGAAATCAATGAAAAGGGGGTTGTGTGATCTCCAACTCGATGATGCCCAAGCTCCCAAATTCTAGATTTCTTGCTTCCCTTAGCACCCTAGATGTTGTAGGGTTCCAATGCAAGAGACTAGAGTCAATTTGGATCAAAAATGATCAAGTTATCAAGGGTTGAAGGAAAAGGAAATTTTGTGGAATAAAATTCATGTAATTTATTCATGAATTAATTCAATGGGGTTTTATAGAATGTGGGCTGCCAAGGGGGGGGGGGGGGGGGGGGGGGGTCCTTGGCTGCCATGGGGGTGGGGGAGGTGTCCTTGCCTTCCTTCATGGCTAAGGCATGGACTTTAGCCTAAAGGGTTCTAGATATTTTGATTTGTTTAAGGAAAATATCCTTAAAGTTAATATCTAGATATTTAACCCTTTATCCCATGACCAAAACATCACCCTAATGATTCTAGGTTAGTGGCTAACTTCTAGTTTAGGGTAGGATAGGTTAGTGACTAATCATGAGACCTACCAAGAATTAAATAATATTAAAAATCACATAATCACAAATAAAGTCTAGAAAATTACCAAAATACCCTTTTGGTCAAAAATCACTAATTTGGTGTTCTAAGCCTATGGCTAAGCTCTCATGGTCATGGCAACTTCTAGGTTAGAGAAAACTAGGGTTTACACTAAGTTATACTAACCAAAATCACAAAGTCATAAGTCATGACTTAGCATGACTTTAGAAATGGTTTAACTACACTAATAATTACCAAAAATCATATCATGCCCTAAACACCATTTAATAAATAATAAAAAATAATAAATTTTCAAAAATCCCCAATTTTAGAAAACTGGGTGCTACAAGTCTACCCTCCTTAGAAAATTTCGTCCTCGAAATTAGAATGGTCATACTCCTTCTAGGTCAAACACCCCAACAATCACAGTCTCAAACACACAGTCCGATAATCATATGCGTCTGTCCAAAATCATGATATTCGGAATCTTCGTCATGCTAGTGAGCAAGGCTACGATATTCACAGAGTCCTCGACTAAGGTACATACCTCTAGAATCATGGTATTTAAAATTTTCGCATTGCCGCATGCATGGCCGCGAAAACCTTAAATTCCCACATCCGAGAAATACGTCCAAAATCCGACTATATGTCCTCACTATGCCAGCTAACATGACTATAGAAGACTCTAGATCCCATGATCGAGACGACCTAGCCCATACGACTTATCTCAGAAGAAAAATAATTCACAATAAAATATCCGGACAAAATTTATCAACTATAAGGAACAGATAGAATCGAAATTCCAAGACAGTTATAAGGAGGCAAATGCGGAAATAGAATCGAAAAGGTTGGAACCTGCAATCAGCTCTCCCTCTGCCTGTGCATCATCGACTGCCATGGCGAAAGCTCGCCCCGGCTGGCCTCCCTTGGCCTGCTGCTGATGCTGGGCAAACCTCTGCTGCTGAGTCTGCAATGGTGGTCCTGTCTGCTGCCCTGTCGGAGCTCTAGCTCCTGCTACTGTCTGAGTCAATCGTGCCAAGCTCTTGGGACACTCCTTCAACTGATGCTCTGCTGAACCACAAAGCAAACACAGGCCCTGCCTCTTCCTGCAGTCGTCCCATCCATGACCTTGCTTCTTGCAGAAGTTACACATAGGGTGCTGTTGCTGCCTGGGTGCCTGCTGGTGAAGTATATGTCCCTGGCCCTGAAACGGCTGCTGAACTGGCCTCTGCTGCTGTATGTGAGGGCGCTTGGCTGGCCCTGCACTAGAACTAGCCCCTAAGGTATCACTGCCCCTCTTCGGCTTGAGGCCGAAGTCCTCCTCTGCAATCTGTGCGTCCATATATCTGATCGAACGTCGCGTCACGGCGTCCCGAGGTGCGGGTGCGCACTGCATGAATAAGTCCCCTGCGGAACTTACGAGCCTTCTGCCCCTCATCCTGGATCATATCGGGAGCGAACCTGCTAAGGCGGAAGAACTCAGCTGCATACTCGTCCACCGACGAGTTCCCCTGCACTAGACCCACGAACTGGCCCTCCAATGCTGTAAGAGCCACGTCCGGGAAGAACTTCTCCTTGAAGAGCCTCCGGAAGTTCTCCCAAGTCAGCCCTCTCACCGACGCACGAGGATCCGTGCGGTACCATGTCAGCGCAATGTCGAAGAATCGGCTAGCTGCGGCCGAAACCCAAAGCGCTCTAGGAAGCTCTGCCAGCTCCATGCTCCGCTGTACATCCTCTAGCCAGTCGTCTGCATAGAGGATGCCCTCCGTGCCTGTGAAGTCCCTGGAGCTCATCTTCCTGAAGTCCAATACTGTCCCCGGCCTGGACTGCTGCTGGTACGGCTGCTGGCCAGTAGGACCCTGTACCGTACCCGGTGCCACTCTCTCTACTGCTGCTAGGGCAAGCTGATGCGAGTTCTCCATACTCTGCCTCAGCATCTCGATCTGTCGGTGTGACGCCTCCGACTGGCGCTGCGACGCCTCTGCCTGGGCCCGCTGTGTCTCCATCATCTGCTGAAGGAGAAGGAACATATGGTGCGTATCCGTCGGTACCGGTGGTGGTGGCAGCAGTATCTCCGGAACAACGGCCGTAACCCTCTGGGGTGGAGGTGGTAGACCTCCCTGCGCAACTGCCGGGGTCTCCGGAATAGTAGAATCACTGGGGGCAGTCTCGTGAACCTCCTCCTCTGCCTGATCAGATCTCTCAGGCAAACTACTCGATCCAGTGGCCTGCGGGTGCGTCTTCGTCATCCTGGAGACGAATTGAAACAAAGAGGTCAATATGGCACATGAGTAGATTTATCAAGGAAGGACAGTTAAATTAATACAAGGGAAGTAATCATGATAATCAAAAGATCAGAAATTTCCTAGGTGTGATTTGAGAAACTCCTATCATGTCCTAGGTCCTATGTCCTAATTGCAGGCTCGTAATTAGTACTCTAAGTCGAGCACCATTACGAGATCGCACTAACTGCGACACTGACCTGCATGGGCCACCACAAAAACGTGTCACGACCCGCACCCTGATTAGGGGCACGAGAACGTGGGTACGTCCAGCCTACGCCGCAGTGTCGACGGTAGAACGCTGTATAGGTCATCTATAACAACTAACATCTAACAATAAGACATATAAACCTGTCATCTCCGCACGGAGGTATAACATAACATCTCAACTCTATATCTCAAACACAAGTCTAGGAAAGATAAAGATAGAACATGATATGGAATCAGATGAAAGGAAGAACTGAATATATATAGAGTTATCACACCACACAAGTAGATGTCCAACACAAATAAGTACAAGACCTGAAATATAACTAAGTCACAACTAACAATCGGAACAGTCCGATACAAAATGAAAACTGTAAACACTAGACTAGACTAGACACCCTCTACTGAGCTAGATGCTCCTCAGGATCCTGAAGGTCACCCTCATGTGTCCCATAGAAGGTAGGACAGTCACCATCATCATCTGTAATATTTTCAACAGGCCCAGTCAGGACAGGAACGAGCACAATACATCTCACGCAGTTCATATCAGGTTGGGAAATGTAAAGCATGCATAGAGTAAGATACATGAACTGTAAAGAATATATGTAAAACGAGAGAGATTTGATAACTAGAAATATCTATATATATGATAAGTAAGAACTGTAGGTAACCTGTGATTTAGAGCATGATATGGTTATATAAACGGGCTTAGGACATATACAAGATTTCACAAGATTTTACAAGAGTTTGTACAAGATGGGATTTTGATCACATAACCATTTCCTACTCACCCTCCCCAATCAATACACAAGGATCCAGTCAAGTTACGTTACTTTGTACAAGAGGTTTTTATCATGTTTGCTCACGTGATCATGAGAGTACAAGATTGCACAAGAGTATACATGAAAGCGGTGTACATGAAATACAAGATGTTCGTGAAAAGCACATGACAACTGTATCTGATGCACCCCGAGGGAGATAACATCGCATAACAAGATCCATATAGTACCAATCCGTGATAATGACGTGACAGCATCATGTAAAGTAATCTAAAGCAAGAATATAAGTCCTAACAAGCATGAAAAGATCAGAGAATGTACTCGCCTGTCACCCTGTATGACTGATATGAATAGATGTCCGAACTGGTGTCACAGAGTCCTATTTAGAGTAAAACAGGTCACAACATATCCACAATGGTAAAAATAGAGTATACAATGCATACTACATGATTCTAGGTCAATCTGGTCAAAAGTCAACTCTTGGTCAACTCTAAAGTCAAACTAGTCAAAGTTAGGTCAACACTAGTCAACTAGTTAGGGTTTTAGTCAAACTAGTCAAACTAGTTGTTTTAGGTCATTCCTAGTCATTTCTAGGTTAACTAGGTCACTTTTGACCTAAGGTTGACTTTGGTCAACCCTTAGTCAACAAGGGTCAACAAGTGGGTTTTGGGTCATTAGGGCTAGCCCCTAGCCATAGGCTAATGATCTTGGCCATAGGCTAAGTCATAGGTTATTGGTTATAGGTTTTCATCTAAACCTATACCTTAACAAGTTATACATATATATATATATATATATATATATATATATAATATATATATATATAAATAGATAGACACTAGCTACCCATATATCAAAATATGAATATCATATATAGTACAAACCCACACTCACACATATATACATATAACACTATGTATGACATAGTGAGACCTAACACCAATGTATATATATCACTATATATATACATATATCTATATATATATATCAACCTATATACATATTTATATATAATGATAACTAACCTACATACACATATATATATACATTTCATATATATATATAGACCCATATACCCTCTACTATATATATACCCATATATAACCAAGTCTATAGAATACTATATATACACCAATATATATATAACATATATATATATATACATATATATTTACATATAACATATATATATATATAGAGAGAGAGAGAGACTTAGAGTGAGAGAGAGAGTGAAGGAGAGAGAGACAGAGATAGAGGGAGAATGGTCTGGACAGGGGGAGGGGTTCCTGAAATCAGGAACCAAGTTGGCTCCCCAACACACACACACATAACATATATACATACATATGTATATATATACATAACTATCTATATACACTACCAAAAACTCCCAAATCTCACCCACACTCACATACACATATATACTACGTATATACACACTAAAATACACTAGTCCAATGTATAAAACAGATAAAAAATAGGTTTGAAATCCATTTTCAAAAACTGGAAAAATCCTAATTTCTGAGAACAGTGCACAGTGCACTCGAAATAGGTAATTCGAATTACATGCCCTAAACCGAGCTAAGGCTCGATCCTATTGGTTGGTAACTGAGCCCCTAGGTGTGTACGTGTCGTAGGTGTCCCTAGGAGTCCACCACGACACGACACAACGTGTCCAAACACGTGATTTCCAAATCGGGTAAACACAGTGCACTGTGCAGTGCACTGCCTCGTGCACATGTGCGAGTCAGTCCAGGACACGACACACACAACCTTGGGTCTCGTGCACGTGTCAGTAGCTAGGTGGGGTGTCAGGGTAGGTGTCTAGGTGCCTGATTCGTGTCCAAGAAGTCTCGTGTCCACGCGCGAAGCGCGTATCAGTGAGGAATTTCCAGCGTGTACGTGTGTGTGTGCGACCAGTACGAGAGGAAGAACTCCTCGAATACTGAACCATTTCATCCCAAACTTTGGGAGGTCAATGTCAGACATTGCCCTAACATTCACCTCAAAAATCTCGTGTCCACGTGTCCTGTGTAGGTAGAACTCGGTGTCGAGCAGCAGGGCATCGAGACACTGTCTCGTGCTGCGAGTTCGTGTCCATTTTGGACACGGACACGACACGAAAGTTGGCTCAGTCTAGTTAATTAGTGATCAGCAAGTCTAGGGCTTCTAGTTTGTATAATTTGTTTCACAAATCGACCATATCGAATCCATTGTGGCATTTCACCAAACAAGGATTTTAGCCCTACGATACGTGTCCGATACGGACACCAAAACACATCAAAATCCCACCAAACTTTACCCACAGTATTGTTATCCCTATATGAATGCATTTATGAAAGAAAAACAGGAATTTGACTAAGTTTGTGGAAATTTACCTATTGGTGAAATTCCAAGGAAATCAATGAAAAGGGGGTTGTGTGATCTCCAACTCGATGATGCCCAAGCTCCCAAATTCTAGATTTCTTGCTTCCCTTAGCACCCTAGATGTTGTAGGGTTCCAATGCAAGAGACTAGAGTCAATTTGGATCAAAAATGATCAAGTTATCAAGGGTTGAAGGAAAAGGAAATTTTGTGGAATAAAATTCATGTAATTTATTCATGAATTAATTCAATGGGGTTTTATAGAATGTGGGCTGCCAAGGGGGGGGGGGGGGGGGGGTCCTTGGCTGCCATGGGGGTAGGGGAGGTGTCCTTGCCTTCCTTCATGGCTAAGGCATGGACTTTAGCCTAAAGGGTTCTAGATATTTTGATTTGTTTAAGGAAAATATCCTTAAAGTTAATATCTAGATATTTAACCCTTTATCCCATGACCAAAACATCACCCTAATGATTCTAGGTTAGTGGCTAACTTCTAGTTTAGGGTAGGATAGGTTAGTGACTAATCATGAGACCTACCAAGAATTAAATAATATTAAAAATCACATAATCACAAATAAAGTCTAGAAAATTACCAAAATACCCTTTTGGTCAAAAATCACTAATTTGGTGTTCTAAGCCTATGGCTAAGCTCTCATGGTCATGGCAACTTCTAGGTTAGAGAAAACTAGGGTTTACACTAAGTTATACTAACCAAAATCACAAAGTCATAAGTCATGACTTAGCATGACTTTAGAAATGGTTTAACTACACTAATAATTACCAAAAATCATATCATGCCCTAAACACCATTTAATAAATAATAAAAAATAATAAATTTTCAAAAATCCCCAATTTCAGAAAACTGGGTGCTACAATCCCCCCCCCTCCGGCCACCCCCCTCCTCCCGCACAGCCCGAGTGTCACGCCCCAGAACCAGAATACTGGAGAGCGGGGGCGTACATAGCCAGCTACGTATATTGAAGTGCAACCCACCTCGCTATACGGTCACGGCTGTTTAGATACATGAGGGTTTAACTACAAGCCAACAGTCTCCTATGGTCATGAACAAGCCTATTGTCTCAATCTCAAGCAAGCAATAATAGTTACAAGATGTCAGAGCACCAAATACATAATAGCAAGGCGTCCCATACATTACATATTGGATGATCATGAAGCTAGTCATACAAAATGTCAAGACTAGCAAGAGTTTCAGTCATACATGATCAACCCTAGGATTTGTCAATCATGTTACAGCCCGTAGGCAGACAGTAAATAAAGGTACAATACGAGCTAACACGTGCTCGTCGGCTAAACGCCTCAAAAGAATAATTTTACAATTAGAGTGGGAGGACAAAAGAAACCCATTCGTTGCCCTGGTTACGCCTGGTGGTCACCATCGGGCTGGAAGACAGGTGGATCCTCTGTTGCTGCTCCGATATCTGGCCACACAAAACCAGCTGGGTCAGACCCCAGAAAGAGCAAGTGCCACAAAGGAGGCTTCACTTAGGAACTAAAACCAGCATATCACAAAAGAATATTAAAGATGACTGATAAAAGAAATTGATAATAATAGGAATAACAATAATAAATTGAGTACGAGGAAACCATTCAAGTAGCCAGACTGCAACCCTTAAACCAAACAAGGACCGAGGTTGCAGCCCTTCACCCGAATAGAAACCCGTCTCAAATACTATTGGTACGGTGAAGACAATAAACGAAGAGAGGACACAGAACTGCTCCGGGAGCCAGGTTACAACCCTTAAACCAAACAAGGACCGGGGTTGTAACCCTTCGCCTGAACAGAACTGGACCCCTGATCTTTATTGCTAAGGCCAGCATAATAATCATGGTATTGAAGTAAGGTAAAACATGACAAGCATGACAAGGGTTGCAATAAGGCAATAAACGAAGAGAGGACACAGAACTGCTCCGGGAGCCAGGTTACAACCCTTAAACCAAACAAGGACCGGGGTTGTAACCCTTCGCCTGAACAGAACTGGACCCCTGATCTTTATTGTTAAGGCGGGCACTATAAGCAGGACGATATATGATAAGATAACCATGGAACTATTCAGATAGCCAAGTTACAACCCTTAAACCAAACAAGGACCGGGGTTGTAACCCTTCATCTGAACAGAACTTGGTATCCCATCATTTATCGATACAAGAAATCATGTCCTGATACAATCTTGTACAGGATCAGGATAAGACTAAGCTGGAATAACTTCATCCAATCAATCACGGCCAATCAAGAGTACGGCTTGATACTTTTAACTAACTAGGGTTATCACAGGCCTAGTTACTAGCAAGATGCAATGAGATTATCCCAACAGCTACAAGCCCTGCAGACCATCCGGTTATCCAGGTCGAATGTCCGTTTAGGAAGAATGCAACACATGACTGTGTGCTGGAAATGAGCCCTACTCGTCGGTAGGCTACAAGTCCACTTAATGCGCCCAGATAACGGGATTGCCTGTAGCTGAAAATCTCTTCATGTCTACTGAATTATTCTAGTTTATTAACCTTAGTCAATTACTGTAGGTATCCCTGACCGTGGTACTCAGGGATCCCTATCCTAGACATGATGCAAGACAGTATTGATTTATTTGTACAAACGCAATCGCCCACGGTGTCCAGGTCATTCACACTTGTCATGTCAGGCTAGCTGTCGTAACAGCATACCGAGATATATCATGTCAGTTTACTTGTCAAGAGTGCGCCACAGCGGGCCACTATCGTGTTCTATTCTTACAATATTATGAATGAGAGAAACTTGCATAAAAATAACTAGAGACATATTCTTGCTGCTAAGGAAAAGATCTACAACTTCCACGTTGGGAGTTGGGAGAAATTCGAGCAATAATTCAGTCAATTAGGACATATAACAGTTAGTAATAGTCAAAATATGCATTATGCGGCCTATTCTGCGACATGCATGCAACTGCGACACCATATGCGCCTACTGCGACATGCGTCCTAATGCGGCTCATGCGCGACATGATATGCGCCTATCGCGACATGCGCCTCATGTGGCTCAACTGCGACATGATATGCGCCTACCGCGACATGCGCCTCATGTGGCTCAACTGCGACATGATATGCGCCTACCGCGACATGCGCCTCATGTGGCTCAACTGCGACATGATATGCGCCTACCGCGACATGCGCTTCATTGCAACATGCGCCTACTGCGACATGCGCCTTCTGCGACATGCGCTGCGGCTACTGCGACATGCGCTTCATTGCAACATGCGCCTACTGCGACATGCGCCTTCTGCGACATGCGCTGCGGCTACTGCGACATGCGCTTCATTGCAACATGCGCCTTCTGCGACATGCGCTTCATTGCAACATGCGCCTACTGCGACATGCGCCTTCTGCGACATGCGCTTCATTGCAACATGCGTCTACTGCGACATGCTGTTCATGCTGCAGATGAACATAGAAATGACCAGAAATTGTTTTGGCCATAACTTCCACATCCGAAGTCGAAATCAAGCGAAACAAAAGCCAAAACTGCATGAAATTGAATTCTCTACAACATAGAAATACTAGTTTTCGAAAATAACCAAGTTTTAGAGATCAAAACCAAGAAAAAACCGAAAAATTTATAAACTTAGATCTACAAGGATCCATCCATCAAATCCAAAAATGTCAAGTTCTAAAGAGGCTTAGAATCAAGTAAGGAAGAGAATGGAACAATAAAACTTGAGATCCATCATGAAGCAAGTTTGCACTTGCCTAAGCTCTCTCTCTCTCTCTCTCCCTCTTCCTGGTAGGTGAAGAAGTAAATGGTGGAGAAGAAGAAATAATGAAGAGAGAGAAAGAGGAGTGGGCTAATAAAGGGGGATGGTTGTGGTAGGTGGGGGTTTTCTTTTGGTTCATGATGAACCCACAAGCAAACCAAACCTAGCCGAACCAACCCAAAATAAACCGAGCCAAGCCAAGAGATATGCAAATACAAGAAAAGAATACGTACAGTATTCCAAGATATGTAATACGAACTACAGGCATTACAACTCTACCCACCTTAAAAGAATTTCGTCCTCGGAATTTAATCAAGAGGCTAGAATTGCAGGGACAAGCTATACTAATCACAGGCAAGCTATAACTAGACAATCATTCAAGCAATCATTCGTGCAAGCAAGGAAGCTAAGGGTGTAAGGCATAAGAAGGACATTATACCTTACGAGTCAAACAGGTCGGGATATCGCGATCGGATATCATCCTCACGCTCCCACGTTGACTCACCCAAAGAGTGATGACCCCAAGCAACTCGGACTAACTTGATAGTCTTGTTCTTGAGTGTCTTCTCTCTTCGGTCCAATATAGACACGGGCCTCTCCTCATACGAAAGGTTGGTACCAACAACCAATTCCGAATGATCCAGGATGTGGCTCGGGTCCGGGATATACCATCGTAATTGGGATACATGGAACACATCATGCACCTCACGTAGCGACGACGGAAGAGCAAGACGATAGGATACATCCCCTACTCGCTCCAGAATATCGAACGGTCCTATATACCTAGGACTAAGCTTTCCTCGTACGCCGAAACGAATGACGCCGCGGTTAGGCAAAATCCTCAGGAATACATGGTCGCCGACAGAAAACTCAAGGGGACGCCGATGAGAATCGGCCCAATGACGCTGGCGATTTTGGGCAACTCGAAGATGATCTCTGACTCTCCTGACTACTCCAACGGTCTGAGCAATCATTTTCGGACCAAGCATCTGCCTCTCTCCAATATCGTCCCAGGCTAGCGGGGATCGACACTTCCTACCATACAGTGCCTCGAACGGTGCCATCTGGATACTGGCCTGGAAACTATTGTTGTACGAGAACTCTACCAGGTGTACGTGATCTTCCCACGAACCACCGAAGTCGAGTGTACATAACCGCAACATATCTTCAAGAGTCTGGATCGTACGTTCTGACTGGCCATCTGTCTGCGGGTGATAAGCTGAACTGAACTGGAGGTGAGTTCCCAAACCTTCTTGCAAGCTATGCCAAAAGTGCGACGTAAATCTTGAATCTCTATCCGAAGTGATACTGACTGGTACACCGTGCAACCTGACAATCTGCCGGAGGTACATCTCCGCTAGCTGAGCCGTCGACTGACCAACTCTGAACGGGAGAAAGTGAGCCACCTTCGTGAGCCTGTCTATGACAACCCAAATAGCGTCTCTGCCCGCCGGGGATCTAGGCAATCCAGTCACAAAATCCATGGTTACATGCTCCCATTTCCACTCGGGAATCGGCAATGGTTGAAGTAGTCCAGCTGGTCTCTGATGTTCAACCTTAACTTGTTGGCAGACTAAACAACGAGAGACAAACCGGGCTATCTCCCTCTTCATGCCATTCCACCAAAAGTGCTGACGAATATCACGGTACATCTTCGTGCCACCGGGATGAATGGAATACTGCGAACTGTGGGACTCTGCCATGATCTCCTGTCTGATATCTCCACTGGGTACACAAAGACGTTTACCATGTCGAAGTGTACCGTCTTCATGGATACATAACTCTGGTCTTCGTCCTGCCTCACACTCTGTTCTGAGTCGCTGAAGCTTGGAGTCTGCTGATTGCGCCATCTTGATCCTCTCGACGATAGTGGACTGAACTTGCATGCTGGCCATTAGTGCCACACTGGAAGGAAGGACAACTTCTATACCCATCTTCTGAAGATCAGCTAATAGCTCTGGTTGCGCCGTTAGAAAATAAACTCCGGCTCTCCTGCTCAATGCATCTGCAACCACGTTGGCCTTTCCTGGGTGATACTGCAGGTTGACATCATAATCCACTAGCAGCTCTAGCCATCTTCTCTAACGCATGTTGAGATCCTTCTGGGTGAAAACATACTTCAGACTCTTGTGGTCGGTGAAAATTTCCACCCTATCTCCATACAAGTAGTGCCTCCAAAGCTTAAGTGCAAACACTACTGCGGCCAGCTCTATGTCATGGGTTGGATAATTCCTCTCATGATCACGAAGTTGCCGTGACGCATAAGCTATTACCTTCCCATGCTGTAGTGCCCCGTCCCGCTCAGTCAATCGGAGGAATCGAAACGCCGACGGCGTTCGGGCTTAGCCTTGCAACGGCTACTCGAAGACATCGCTCAGGTGGGGTAGTTTCGGTGAACTTGCCTCATCTTTGCCTTCACATAATAAATCGTGTTTTCAACTTGCACAAGTAGGCTTGATAATAAAAGAGATGAATCCACATAGCTAAAGGGAATTATCCCGACGAGTCGAATGGAGTTAGAATATGGAAAACGTCCAACGGTCGGCTTAGAGTTGGTGCACGGCGTGTTCGAAAATGACACTCGGTCCTTCGTCCCGTGGCTTGGGAGAAGGAAGTTGGTTGAGTAGGCAAGTTATGATCGCAGCCTAAGTCATAGGCGTCGCCCTTCGTCCCGCGGCTTGGGAAGAAGTAAAGTTGGCCTTGACACAAAACTAAGAACTAGCCTAAGTAATAGGCGTCGTCCGCATAAATGCTTCATAAAGCATGCACGGTCCCATCGTCCAGGACTTGGCATAGCCTTGGCTTGCCCAAGTGTTAAGTTGCGTCGCACGACTGCTGGCGCAAGTCTAAGTACCCAAATGACTTGGTCGTTCAAGTGGAACGGTGCACGGCACGTTCCGTCGATGCAAGGCTCGATGCAGCCTTTGCACGTTAAGAGTAGGCTTGAGTAAGTTAGGCAAGTTATGCCGGTCGACCTAAGTCATTCCAAGTGATGTCCCGCTCATTCTGCGGTTGTCAGGTTAAATAGTCCCACGATCCCAAGGCCCGTCATATAAAGTATGACTTGGGCGATAACGTCACGTAGAACAGAAGTCAGTTTGAGGCACGATGGCACGGTCCTAGTATTTTAAGGCACGGGCCACAGTTGATTCGTTGAGTTTGGGGAGTGTCTAAATAAGTTGTTGTCTTGAGTTAAATGAAAGAAAGAAAGAAAGAAAGAAAGAAAGAAAGAAAGAAAGAAATGCTCACGACTGGGTCGTTGAGGCAAGAAAGAAGAATGCTCGCGACTACGGGTCGTCGAGGCAAGATCTCAGATGTGAGAAGTATTGAACTTGGCACTAAAAGAGATGGTGGCACTAGAAGTGAAATGACTATGTGAGACGTCAGTTTGAGTCGGTCTTGCATGGTCAGGGACAACTTGTCGACAAGGTAGAGTTTCCCCGAATCGGCAACCTGTGGCGCCACGGGACCGCTTGCGGCCTAAGGAAACATAAAGGCTCTGGGAGCCAAATAGCTGCGCCTGGGGCAAAGTATTCGGTGGACGCAGAATAGGGCTAGCTACCCAAAAAGGTCCATCCTATACTCAGCTAAAAGGAGTCCACTATGGCTCTGGGAGTCAGTGACCAAATCATATAGATGAGTCGGCATAGCGGCAAATCCGCGGGTATGCCTTTGGATTGAGTTGAGTTGTCGAAGGTGCATACAAGTTAGAATACAAGTATTGGGCTTAAGAATGGCTACAACATAGACAACGTGCTTCGGCACGAGATGTGACGTCGAGTCTTGAGTGTCGGCATATAAGTTGCATGAATTGTTGAGTTTAAGTCGGGAAAACCGCCGCAAGGCAAAGTCGGTGAGTGACACTAAACCCACAAGTCCTGATTGGGTCAGTTGACGATCAAAGTAACAAAGGGGCCGCGAGGCGGCGATATAGTTGAGTCGCACTGAGTTGCGAAGCACGGCACAAAGGAGTTATAGCACGGTCGTAAGGAAATTGGGTACTACCGCGTAGTTGCGTCTCTGATTCTGGCCGAAAGGCAAGCACGACCTGATAGGTTAACGTTGTGGCACGAGAAGTGGTCTAGAGGCAAAGTATGAGTAACGTTGACATTGCAAGCACGGGATGGTTTTGACACACAAGTTGCGCCAAGGCGCCGGTCCTAAAACTGAACCTAAGGCAAGACTAGAAAGACAATCAAAAAGGGATTTAAGCTGCACAAAGTAAATGAACGTGTTGGTTTTGTATGGGTGGGCGAGAAGCTCACTCCACCAGTACAGTGGTACTGACACCCACATAGTTTACATGTGCAGGCACAGGTAGAAGCTCGTGGCGCGGAGCTCGCTTGGATGCGTCGAGGCACGGAGTTCCTTGACGATTCGAAGCGTGCGACCGCATGGAGTGAAGACTTATACGGGACATAATGTATGGACATCGCCTTCCGAAGCTTCCGCTGGATCAAGACTTGTAAATTGAGAGATGAGAGAGAGCTGAGTGACTTGTAATGTGAGCTTGAGTGAGCTTGAGTGAGCTTGAGAGACTTGTAACATTGGCCTTGCGCCCCATTGTAATCTTTGTTTCAATATCAATAAAGAGCTTCTTTTGAATAACTTGTGTTTGGTTCTTATTCCGCTGCTATGAATCAATGTCTCTGCACGGGACTTCTGGGCGACGACCCCGTCGCAGCCGCTGAAATCGGCCGTTATGGAACCCGCCTTGCACGAGCGCAATCTAGGCTCGTGCGGCATCACGCCTTAGCGAGGACGATCGCTTCTACGGGAGCGGGGCGTGACATAATGGTATCAGAGCACGGCTTTACGTCCTTGGATAACCGATTGAATTCTTTAACTCGTTGCTTCCGTAAAACTCTGAATATTGCTTCCGCATATTGAAATCGTTGGTACGCTCTCTCTCAATTGTCCCACGGGATGTCCATACAATAAGTCTAACTATTTTGCAAAACATGGGAAAACAGTTTTTGGCAAAGAAACAAAAGATGATTCGCGTAGGCACGGTTGGCTAAGTCGGGCTGGGCATATACACCAAAAGTTACGTCGACCTTAGAAAAGTCGAGTGCGGGAATTGAATTGTGTCGGACGAGAATGAGTTGAACTTGATTGAGTAAAGTGAGATAACTATCGATAAGGGTGCTATCGAGCGACGATAACGTCGGTGCGATATGGATGAGCGTGCTTGGAAACTAAGGAATGGTTCGAACGGAAAACTTGAAGAAGTGAATTTTGATTCGAATGATAAGTTGAGGATTTGTTGAATGACTTCATCCCTGAGTGGTGTATGCGATGGCCTCAGGGATGTCGATCGATTGATAATGGAATGATACGAATTGAGGAAATACGCTGGTCGATGACTTAAGATAAACGGATGAACGATACGTAAAAATTTGATTTGAGGAAAATCGATGTTGTGAAAGATTCATGGGATGATGATCGAATTTGAACTAAAATGTCGAGGAGATTATCCAGTCGGACGATAGCATCATTCGCACGACTCGAAATTTGGTTGCAAAGGAAGATCGTCAGGTTACGCATATCGTCGATGGTATTGAGGCGTATCAAAGATCGCTATGCGATAACCCGGGGGTACTCTAACTCAGCGAAAGACGATCGTGCAAGTGTTATTGTTCGATTGGATGCTATGTTTTGGATTTTGATTGAGATGAATGTTGGATGAAAGTGATCGTGTCTTGATGGTTATGCGGAAGGCCACAACGTCGACGATCTTGTCTTGCGCGAGCGCTACTCTAGACTCGCACATGCGTTGCGTCGGATTTGGGGTGATCGTTCCGCGTGAGCGTTGACATGGTGATTCATGTCGCGGGAATGATCGAACTCGGAAAATCAGGACGCGGCAAAGTTGATTGTCCCGACATTGTTGGCTTGATGCGAAGGTGAACTCGAGGATTTGTAGGACTTGCGATTGATAATTGAATAGACTTGAGGATTGAGTAGGTCCAATCCGCGCATCGAGAATGAACTAGTCTAGACACAAAACAAAGAGTTACGCCCCGATGAGGATGACTATCCCGCGGGAGCGTGCATGGTGATTCGTGCCCACCGTGGGTAATCTGACTCGCGTGAGATCAGGGCACAACATATTGTTAAGCTAGACGACCTTGTGATCGATTGCGTGAATTGGGATATATGACTTAGGAAATGTGGAATGCAAAATTTTGGTCAGCGATGAATTATGTCGTATTGTGCTTGACTTGGAGGGATGGATAGGTGGATTTTGTCGAACGTGTACGAAGAGATAGACTATGTGAAACGGCTTGTTGGACGAGCGATATATTCATGTCAAGGATTGGTTGAACGCTTGTTGTCATAGGATGGCCTTGCCGAATGGCTCAGACCCCGTGCTACAAATGTTGTGATGTGCGTAGGGAATTGATGCTCGATGTTTAGAAATCAGAGAGACGCGAGCTTGGGTAGAAAACCCCGTACCATCGATTTGGTTTGACCTTAGGATGGGGTCAGTGTTGATATTATTGTTTGGGAACTATGATTCCAATACTGACGGAAAGACATAGCCTAGCGGTTAGGCAGACGTCCGAGTGCGAAGTGGTAGGATTTATGGAGACACCACTCGCAAGCTCGGTTGACATGCATGTATATCAAGGACGCTTGAATGCGTGCATGATCCGACTCGAGTGGTAATGGCGGATTCTCTATCACAAGGCTTGGCTGAAATGCATGTATTTTGGGGACGCCTGGAATATGTGCACGATCCAACCAAGTGATACGTTGAATCAAGTGAGACTTGAGGAATGGAAAAGTGTTGAGGATTTTGAAATAGAGATTCGAAGAAAAGATTGCGGGTAGTGCGAGCGTGGCTCGGATTGAGGGAAACGCATAGGCGTAATGTATGCGAGAGTTCTAGAATGACAAGTAAAGTGATAAGACAAAAGTAAGTACTCAGTTAGTTTCGAGGACGAAACTTTTTCTGAGTGGTGTATGATGTAGTGCCCCGTCCCGCTCAGTCAATCGGAGGAATCGAAACGCCGACGGCGTTCGGGCTTAACCTTGCAACGGCTACTCGAAGACATCGCTCAGGTGGGGTAGTTTCGGTGAACTTGCCTCATCTTTGCCTTCACATAATAAATCGTGTTTTCAACTTGCACAAGTAGGCTTGATAATAAAAGATATGAATCCACATAGCTAAAGGGAATTATCCCGACGAGTCGAATGGAGTTAGAATATGGAAAACGTCCAACGGTCGGCTTAGAGTTGGTGCACGGCGTGTTCGAAAATGACACTCGGTCCTTCGTCCCGTGGCTTGGGAGAAGAAAGTTGGTTGAGTAGGCAAGTTATGATCGCAGCCTAAGTCATAGGCGTCGCCCTTCGTCCCGCGGCTTGGGAAGAAGTAAAGTTGGCCTTGACACAAAACTAAGAACTAGCCTAAGTAATAGGCGTCTCCCGCATAATTGCTTCATAAAGCATGCACGGTCCCATCGTCCAGGGCTTGGCATAGCCTTGGCTTGCCCAAGTGTTAAGTTGCGTCGCACGACTGCTGGCGCAAGTCTAAGTACCCAAATGACTTGGTCGTTCAAGTGGAACGGTGCACGGCACGTTCCGTCGATGCAAGGCTCGATGCAGCCTTTGCACGTTAAGAGTAGGCTTGAGTAAGTTAGGCAAGTTATGCCGGTCGACCTAAGTCATTCCAAGTGATGTCCCGCTCATTCTGCGGTTGTCAGGTTAAATAGTCCCACGATCCCAAGGCCCGTCATATAAAGTATGACTTGGGCGATAACGTCACGTAGAACAGAAGTCAGTTTGAGGCACGATGGCACGGTCCTAGTGTTTTAAGGCACGGGCCACAGTTGATTCGTTGAGTTTGGGGAGTGTCTAAATAAGTTGTTGTCTTGAGTTAAGTGAAATGAAAGAAAGAAAGAAAGAAAGAAAGAAAGAAAGAAATGCTCACGACTGGGTCGTTGAGGCAAGAAAGAAGAATGCTCGCGACTACGGGTCGTCGAGGCAAGATCTCAGATGTGAGAAGTATTGAACTTGGCACTAAAAGAGATGGTGGCACTAGAAGTGAAATGACTATGTGAGACGTCAGTTTGAGTCGGTCTTGCATGGTCAGGGACAACTTGTCGACAAGGTAGAGTTTTCCCGAATCGGCAACCTGTGGCGCCACGGGACCGATTGCGGCCTAAGGAAACATAAAGGCTCTGGGAGCCAAATAGCTGCGCCTGGGGCAAAGTATTCGGTGGACGCAGAATAGGGCTAGCTACCCAAAAAGGTCCATCCTATACTCAGCTAAAAGGAGTCCACTATGGCTCTGGGAGTCAGTGACCAAATCATATAGATGAGTCGGCATAGCGGCAAATCCGCGGGTATGCCTTTGGATTGAGTTGAGTTGTCGAAGGTGCATACAAGTTAGAATACAAGTATTGGGCTTAAGAATGGCTACAACATAGACAACGTGCTTCGGCACGAGATGTGACGTCGAGTCTTGAGTGTCGGCATATAAGTTGCATGAATTGTTGAGTTTAAGTCGGGAAAACCGCCGCAAGGCAAAGTCGGTGAGTGACACTAAACCCACAAGTCCTGATTGGGTCAGTTGACGATCAAAGTAACAAAGGGGCCGCGAGGCGGCGATATGGTTGAGTCGCACTGAGTTGCGAGGCACGGCACAAAGGAGTTATAGCACGGTCGTAAGGAAATTGGGTACTACCGCGTAGTTGCGTCTCTGATTCTGGCCGAAAGGCAAGCACGACCTGATAGGTTAACGTTGTGGCACGAGAAGTGGTCTAGAGGCAAAGTATGAGTAACGTTGACATTGCAAGCACGGGATGGTTTTGACACACAAGTTGCGCCAAGGCGCCGGTCCTAAAACTGAACCTAAGGCAAGACTAGAAAGACAATCAAAAAGGGATTTAAGCTGCACAAAGTAAATGAACGTGTTGGTTTTGTATGGGTGGGCGAGAAGCTCACTCCACCAGTACAGTGGTACTGATACCCACATAGTTTACATGTGCAGGCACAGGTAGAAGCTCGTGGCGCGGAGCTCGCTTGGATGCGTCGAGGCACGGAGTTCCTTGACGATTCGAAGCGTGCGACCGCATGGAGTGAAGACTTATACGGGACATAATGTATGGACATCGCCTTCCGAAGCTTCCGCTGGATCAAGACTTGTAAATTGAGAGATGAGAGAGAGCTGAGTGACTTGTAATGTGAGCTTGAGTGAGCTTGAGAGACTTGTAACATTGGCCTTGCGCCCCATTGTAATCTTTGTTTCAATATCAATAAAGAGCTTCTTTTGAATAACTTGTGTTTGGTTCTTATTCCGCTGCTATGAATCAATGTCTCTGTACGGGACTTCTGGGCGACGACCCCGTCGCAGCCGCTGAAATCGGCCGTTATGGAACCCGCCTTGCACGAGCGCAATCTAGGCTCGTGCGGCATCACGCCTTAGCGAGGACGATCGCTCCTACGGGAGCGGGGCGTGACACATGCTGCATCAGAACACATCCTAAACCCCTGCCCGAAGCATCACAATACACTGAGAATCCTCCAGTTCCATCTGGAAGCGTGAGAATAGGAGCCGTCATCAAGCCTCGTTTCAACCTCTCAAAAGAATCCTGGCATTCTGCTGTCCAAGCAAACTGCACATCCTTGCGGGTCAACTGGGTCAATGGCGCTGAAATCCGAGCAAAGTCTGAAACAAATCGCCGGTAGTAGCCGGCCAAGCCAAGAAAACTGCGAATTTCTGCCACTGTGCTAGGTACCGGCCATGTTTCAATGGCCACGATCTTCTGGGGATCCACTTCAACTCCTCCTCTGGTGATGATATGACCCAAGTATGAAATGCGATCGAGCCAGAACTCGCACTTACTGAACTTGGCATACAAGTGGTGCTCTCGAAGAATCTGGAGGACAATTCGGAG
The DNA here is from genome assembly GCA_029216955.1 of Iris pallida. Taxonomy (NCBI): domain Eukaryota; kingdom Viridiplantae; phylum Streptophyta; class Magnoliopsida; order Asparagales; family Iridaceae; genus Iris; species Iris pallida. The sequence continues at coordinate 22,235,402 of JANAVB010000194.1, forward strand.
ATGCTGCTCATGCTCCGCTTCACTCTTGCTGTAGACCAGGATGTCGTCTAGGAACACAATCACGAACTGATCCAAATAAGGCATGAAGATGCGATTCATGAGGTCCATGAATACTGCTGGCGCATTTGTTGCTCCAAATGGCATCACAAGGAACTCCCAATGTCCATATCTCGATCTGAATGCTGTCTTCGGGATGTCCTGCTCTCTGACTCTGATCTGGTGGTACCCTGAACGCAAGTCAATCTTCGAGAATACTGCTGCCCCTCTGAGTTGATCAAACAAGTCATCTATCCTTGGGAGAGGATATCTGTTCTTGATTGTCACTGAGTTCAAGGTACGATAATCAACACATAATCTGGACGTACCATCCTTCTTTTTCACAAGAAGCATCGGGGCTCCCCAAGGCGATCCACTAGCACGAATGAACCCCTTGGTCCTGAGTTCTTCAATCATCTTGTACAAGATCTCCAATTCTGACGGAGCCATCCTGTAGACTCTCTCCGACACTGGGGCTGTCCCGGGAATCAAGTCGATGGTAAACTCAATCTCTCGCTCTGGCGGCATTCCTGGAAGCTCTTCTGGAAAAACATCTGGAAACTCTTCGACTATCCGAGGTAACTGTACTGCTGCTACTGCCATCCGCAACACTGGAAGAGAAGGTTCAACTTCGCCTCGGGAGAAGGAAAACTCCGGCTCGCCTGGAATGCTAAAAATAACCCTGCCAATGTGGCAGTCTATCCTAGCATACTGGTCCCTCAACCAATCCATCCCTAAGACCACATCATAATCGGCCATCGGGAACTCTATCAATCTAGCGGGGAATTCTCTACCGCTAACTACGATCCGACACGAGGAAAATACTCTATCTACTCCCACAAGTCCGTTACCAGTAAGTATATTGAGCCTTACTGATAATGACTCGGGCTCCAGTCCTACCCGTGTCGCAAATCGTGCAGACATAAATGAATGCGAGGCACCAGAATCAAATAATACTGAAGCTGGAAAGGTGTTGACGAGAATAGTACCTGCCACCACCTCACCTGGTGCTATTCCTTCTTCTTCCATGGTCAAAGCCAGCACTTGACCATGTCCTCTGGGTGCGGGTCCCCTCTGCTGAAAATTCCTCTGCCTGCTCTGGATCAGGGCTTGGGCTTGGGCATACTGCTGCGGTCTCTGCTGTTGGAACGCCTGGGCCTGCGTCGGCAATGGCCTCGGGAACGGGTACTGTAGCTGCTGCTGCTGCTGGACTGGTGCTGGTCCTCTAACTGAAGGACTAGTGAAGGCTGATGATGAACTCCCCCTGTTCGGGCAGTTCCCAATTCTGTGGTCCGGGGCACCACAAGCCAAGCACAAACCCTGTGCCCTGCGACACTCTGATACCACATGTCCTGGCTTCCCGCAGTGTGAACATCCCACTGCGGAAGACTACTTCTGCTTCTGCTGCTGAGGGTGCGTCGGAGTAGAATGTTGAACCGACGTCACTGAGGCCGCCCGCCTCGGAGCTCCAATGGTCAAAGCCCTGGCTGCCGGGGCTGGTGCTGAAGACTGATTCATCTGGCCGTGAGATCGCTTCCGACCTCCGGTCCTATCCACGATCCTCTGGGAGGTATACTCATGCCTCCGGGCTGCTCTCAATACCGCATCAAAAGTCTGATGCTCAAACTGCTCCACTGCCAAAAGAATCTCTAGATGAAGCCCTTGCTGGAACCGCTGGGCTCTATCGAACTCGGTTGCTACCAAGGTGGGAGCAAACCGACTAAGTCTCGAAAACTCGGCCGCATATCCGTCGACCGTCCTGCCCATCTGCTTCAGATTGGTGAACCTCGTCTGTAGATCATACCGAGCTACAGCATTAAAATACTTAGTCTGAAATCTCTCCCTGAATACTGCCCATGAAATAGGGGCCACTAATCCCTCGGCCTGTGCTGCCCACCAGCTGCGGGCAAGATCCAATAACTGCAGGCGCACCACGGCCACCTTCTCGTTCTCTGGAGTCCTAGCTGCTTCTAGAATCACCTCTGTGTCCTGAAGCCATGCATCTGCAGCGATCGCATCTTCACTGCCGTCGAAGAAGGGAGGGTTCAAGCGCTTGAAGCTGTTGGCCGCGCTATTACCCTGATGACCTCCTCTGGTCAAAGCATCTGCCACCGCCTGGTGCAAGGCATCTCCACGACGATCCTGGGAAGCTAATAGGGATCTGATAAGACCCACCAAAGTGCCATCATCAGGATCTGCAGGCTGGACGGGCTGAACTGGGGGTTCTCCTCCGGTAGGCATGACTCTGGAGGCTACCCCTGAATGCTGGGCCTGATCTCCTGGTTGCTGCTGGTCCACAGGAGGTGCTCCATCTTGTTGATCAGCAGGTCCAGGAAAAATGCCGCTGAAGAATACGACATAGGGAACGATAAGGAAGGATCAGGACAGACCAACGATACAAGCATGTGATCAGGTCAAGATTACAGGGATTCAGAAGATACGAGCAGAGATCAAGGGCGAGTACTGATTGAGACATCTATTCGGTAAACCCTCACATATCTTGAATTTCAAGACCTGCATGGGCCACCACTAAAACCATGTCACGCCCCAGAACCAGAATACTGGAGAGCGGGGGCATACATAGCCAGCTACGTATATTGAAGTGCAACCCACCTCGCTATACGGTCACGGCTGTCTAGATACATGAGGGTTTAACTACATGCCAACAGTCTTCTATGGTCATGAACAAGCCTATTGTCTCAATCTCAAGCAAGCAATAATAGTTACAAGATGTCAGAGCACCAAATACATAATAGCAAGGCGTCCCATACATTACATATTGGATGATCATGAAGCTAGTCATACAAAATGTCAAGACTAGCAAGAGTTTCAGTCATACATGATCAACCCTAGGATTTGTCAATCATGTTACAGCCCGTAAGCAGACAGTAAATAAAGGTACAATACGAGCTAACACGTGCTCGCCGGCTAAACGCCTCAAAAGAATAATTTTACAATTAGAGTGGGAGGACAAAAGAAACCCACTCGTTGCCCTGGTTACGCCTGGTGGTCACCATCGGGCTGGAAGACAGGTGGATCCTCTGTTGCTGCTCCGATATCTGGCCACACAAAACCAGCTGGGTCAGACCCCAGAAAGAGCAAGTGCCACAAAGGAGGCTTCACTTAGGAACTAAAACCAGCATATCACAAAAGAATATTAAAGATGACTGATAAAAGAAATTGATAATAATAGGAATAACAATAATAAATTGAGTACGAGGAAACCATTCAAGTAGCCAGACTGCAACCCTTAAACCAAACAAGGACCGAGGTTGCAGCCCTTCACCTGAATAGAAACCCGTCTCAAATACTATTGGTACGGTGAAGACAATAAACGAAGAGAGGACACAGAACTGCTCCGGGAGCCAGGTTACAACCCTTAAACCAAACAAGGACCGGGGTTGTAACCCTTCGCCTGAACAGAACTGGACCCCTGATCTTTATTGCTAAGGCCAGCATAATAATCATGGTATTGAAGTAAGGTAAAACATGACAAGCATGACAAGGGTTGCAATAAGGCAATAAACGAAGAGAGGACACAGAACTGCTCCGGGAGCCAGGTTACAACCCTTAAACCAAACAAGGACCGGGGTTGTAACCCTTCGCCTGAACAGAACTGGACCCCTGATCTTTATTGTTAAGGCGGGCACTATAAGCAGGACGATATATGATAAGATAACCATGGAACTATTCAGATAGCCAAGTTACAACCCTTAAACCAAACAAGGACCGGGGTTGTAACCCTTCATCTGAACAGAACTTGGTATCCCATCATTTATCGATACAAGAAATCATGTCCTGATACAATCTTGTACAGGATCAGGATAAGACTAAGCTGGAATAACTTCATCCAATCAATCACGGCCAATCAAGAGTACGGCTTGATACTTTTAACTAACTAGGGTTATCACAGGCCTAGTTACTAGCAAGATGCAATGAGATTATCCCAACAGCTACAAGCCCTGCAGACCATCCGGTTATCCAGGTCGAATGTCCGTTTAGGAAGAATGCAACACATGACTGTGTGCTGGAAATGAGCCCTACTCGTCGGTAGGCTACAAGTCCACTTAATGCGCCCAGATAACGGGATTGCCTGTAGCTGGAAATCTCTTCATGTCTACTGAATTATTCTATTTTATTAACCTTAGTCAATTACTGTAGGTATCCCTGACCGTGGTACTCAGGGATCCCTATCCTAGACATGATGCAAGACAGTACTGATTTATTTGTACAAACGCAATCGCCCACGGTGTCCAGGTCATTCACACTTGTCATGTCAGGCTAGCTGTCGTAACAGCATACCGAGATATATCATGTCAGTTTACTTGTCAAGAGTGCGCCACAGCGGGCCACTATCGTGTTCTATTCTTACAATATTATGAATGAGAGAAACTTGCATAAAAATAACTAGAGACATATTCTTGCTGCTAAGGAAAAGATCTACAACTTCCACGTTGGGAGTTGGAAGAAATTCGAGCAATAATTCAGTCAATTAGGACATATAACAGTTAGTAATAGTCAAAATATGCATTATGCGGCCTATTCTGCGACATGCATGCAACTGCGACACCATATGCGCCTACTGCGACATGCGTCCTAATGCGGCTCATGCGCGACATGATATGCGCCTATCGCGACATGCGCCTCATGTGGCTCAACTGCGACATGAAATGCGCCTACCGTGACACGCGCCTCATGTGGCTCAACTGCGACATGATATGCGCCTACCGCGACATGCGCCTCATGTGGCTCAACTGCGACATGATATGCGCCTACCGCGACATGCGCTTCATTGCAACATGCGCCTACTGCGACATGCGCCTTCTGCGACATGCGCTGCGGCTACTGCGACATGCGCTTCATTGCAACATGCGCCTACTGCGACATGCGCCTTCTGCGACATGCGCTTCATTGTAACATGCGCCTACTGCGACATGCGCCTTCTGCGACATGCGCTTCATTGCAACATGCGCCTACTGCGACATGCTGTTCATGCTGCAGATGAACATAGAAATGACCAAAAATTGTTTTGGCCATAACTTCCACATCCGAAGTCGAAATCAAGCGAAACAAAAGCTAAAACTGCATGAAATTGAATTCTCTACAACATAGAAATACTAGTTTTCGAAAATAACCAAGTTTTAGAGATCAAAACCAAGAAAAAACCGAAAAGTTTATAAACTTAGATCTACAAGGATCCATCCATCAAATCCAAAAATGTCAAGTTCTAAAGAGGCTTAGAATCAAGTAAGGAAGAGAATGGAACAATAAAACTTGAGATCCATCATGAAGCAAGTTTGCACTTGCCTAAGCTCTCTCTCTCTCTCTCTTCCTCTTCCTGGTAGGTGAAGAAGTAAATGGTGGAGAAGAAGAAATAATGAAGAGAGAGAAAGAGGAGTGGGCTAATAAAGGGGAATGGTTGTGGTAGGTGGGGGTTTTCTTTTGGTTCATGATGAACCCACAAGCAAACCAAACCTAGCCGAACCAACCCAAAATAAACCGAACCAAGCCAAGAGATATGCAAATACAAGAAAAGAATACGTACACGTATTCCAAGATACGTAATACGAACTATAGGCATTACACCGAGCCCCCCTCCTCCCTCCCACCTCGCCCCCCTCCAGCCACCCCCCCTAACTCCCGCACAGCCCCAACCCCTCCTACCGCCCCGTCCCGGACCCCCCAGCCCCCCCTCCCGCCCCGCCCCCCTCCCCCTCCCGCCCCGTCCCGCACCCCCTCCCTCCCCAACCACCCCCCCTCCTCCCGCGCTGCCGCGCCCTAGGGGGAGAGACGGGGGTGGGTGGCCGGAGCGGGGCGGGGCGGGGCGAGGGGGGGTGGGTGGGTGGCCGGAAGCAGGAGGGGGGAGGGGGAGGTGGCCGGAAGAGGGGGGGGGGGGGGGCATTACTGTCCAAAATAACTATCAAGGTATCAAGTTAAAAAAAAAAGTTCAGGTATCAAGTTGAAAAACGAAAATAGTTGGGGGTATCAAAGTGCAATTAAGCCTAAGTTTAATGAATATTTTCAAATATAAAATGGAGATTTTTTTAGAATAAGATGGTGTTTGTTCTGTTGTTTGTAGAGGGACAAATTTTAGTCAATGAACCCCTCTTATCGAAGAAGGCGATGCCCAGCATCCTTGTCTTTCTTCGAGATAGAAATGTTTAGTTATCTGTTATTGCTTATTTATAAATATTTATTTCTCCCGAATATCACTTATATTAAATAAATGTCAGTAGAGGGGAAATGAAATATTCATTCCATGGCAGATGAGATGACAGTTGATTTTGACCATTCATAAATATGTCATTTCTTATTCCATTTATGTTTGGGTCCGAATGAAAATTGGATTGTGCATTCTAATAGAAGCATAACTTGAATTTTTATATGGGTTCATTAATTTACTATCACTTATTTAATAATGTTTGGGCTCTTAAACCATAAGTAGCAGTTGTAAGCATTTTCCCGTCTCTGGTCTCACCCTTGAGAGAGGCTTGGAAAGAATGCAAAATTGACTTTAGTTGGACGATGTGTCAATCGATCAACAAATTGCAATGAAAAAATGTTGGATGAGACCAACTCATGAGAGGAGGAAGAGGGGTTGGACTAAGTTAAAAAAATATTTGCAATTTGACAATATCACATGGACTGAAGTTACCAATTGTGTAAAATATTTAATATTACGTACACAAAACCACATGTGATTCTATCTTAGAATCACAATGATTATGAACATCACTGTATTTTGCATAAAATCATTGTGATTTTGAAATCACAAACCACCATGACTCCTCGCCCCCCCCCCCCCCCCCCCCCCCCCCCCCCCCCCCCACGCGCACACACATACACACTCATCTAAGGGATGGATTACTATAGATATAATTCGTGCCACTTAATTAGCTTAATTATATGTTGAATGCACCTTAGAATTTTTATGCTTAATGCCCTAAGGGCAAGGGAATTTTATCTGGAAAAATCAAGGATGGAAAGTAATTACTATGTTTGCAGAAATTGTTCGCTTGGGCATATTTAATACCTGGGAGTACTATTTTCCTACATATTTATTTCCTAACGGAGTGAAATTACTTGTCGGGTTTTGTGTCAGATGGGCCAAGGTCCTATTTGTGTTTGGGTGACTGGTCCAGGTCAATCGGGTTCAGGTCGGGCCTGGTTTAGTTGGATTCGTGTTCACTCCGGTTGGGGTCAGGTTCTGGTTGATACATGTCGGGTCAGTTTGGTGTGAATCCGGGTTGTTTTGACTTCGGGTCGGGTTTGGGTCAGCGTGTCGGGTTTGGGTCACACTAGTTAACTAACTAGTATAAAGTTAAGGCTAAATTTCAACTTGATACCTTCAACTATCCACATTTGGCAACTTAATACCTTAAACTTTTAAAATAGGCAACTTGATACCCTAAATATTTTTTTTTTCCTAAAATACCCTCATCTCTCCCAACCCCCCACCTTCCCAGCACCTACTCCCTCACCCCCCCCCCCCCCCCATTCCCCCCCCCCCTCCTCCTCCAGTCGTGCAACCCTCTCCTCCGGCCGCTCAACCCCCCCCCCCCCCCCCCCCCACCCCCCCACCCACCCACCGCCCTCTCCTCCTCCGGTCGTTCCACCCCCCCTTCCCGGCCAGCCTGTACCCGCAAACCGCCCCCACCGGCTGCTGTGCGCCGTCGTCGCCCGCGGAGAGGGGAGGGGGGGGAGGTCGCCGGAGAGGGGAGGGGGTGGGTCACCGGAGAGGGAGGGAGGGGGGGGGGGGGGGGTCGCCGGCTAGAATGGAGGGTGGGGGGTGGGTAATTTCGGAATTTATTTTGTTTAGGGGATGCAGTTGAAAGTATTAAATAGTTGAGGGTATCAAGTTGCCTATTTTGAAAGTTTAAGGTATTAAGTTGCAAAATGTGGATAGTTGAGGGTATCAAGTTGAAATTTAGCCTAAAGTTAATATCAATAACTAAAAGTTTATGTCAATGGTTGGACTAGAAACTATTTTTCCTAGGTAGTAGTACTCAACTACATACAAAAGCCTTAGTTGTGAAAACAAAGCCGTTATAACGGAAATCAATGTGATGTCTGTAATGTTTATTTTCTAGCTCAATTATGTTGTCCCTAACTCATTATTTTCTTGGTACTACCTGTCATTCTCTGATGGTTTCCCTAATGTTGCAGGAAGGAACAGGCTATGATTTCATCGTTGGCACGACAAAAATGGTGAATGGTAACACCTTGATTGAAACGCTCATGCCCAACAACAGCTAGAAACTAGGCACCGATGAAGGACTTCCAACTTTCATGTTCTTATTACTTGCCTTCAATTGCCGCGATGGCTTGGTAGAAAATTTACCGTCATTTTGTTCACAAGATGACATGATCTTCTATTGCAGTGAAAAACCATTCTAAGCCCTGCCATCCTTTTTTTTTGAGCTTTTGTTTTTGTTTAATTTAAAACAAATGCTATTGAGTTTGTTTAGGTTCTTTGCAATTCATTTACTTGATGATAGGGTGTTCTACCAGCGAGGAAAGTGCAGATATTTGTGAGGAATGTAAATTGGTTTATGTAAAACTATATTATGATAGTGAAGTCTTTAAATTCAGAACATCCCACAATTTGTGGTAAAAAAAAAATCAGATATATCTTAATTAAGCCGTGTATTTGAGTTGCGATTTTTCTGTCAGATTAAAAAAGAAGAAGATTGATTTAGGAGTTGCTTCTTGTCAGAGCTTTTGTGGATATTTTGCTACTGATGTTTTTCTTCATTTCAAACAAAGGATGATATATTTTGGTAGATATATTTCATTACTCACTTCCATTTTAGTTTACCTTGGACCAACGAGGACTCGTGTTAGACATGGGCCGAACACCCAAATAAATTAAAAAAATTAAGTCATAAAAGTTAGTTTTTTCAATGAGCTCAAGTAGAGCGCAACACATCCACCACTCAGAATATTGAGAATCTGGAAACCCGAGACAAACACAACTACACAAGTAATTAAAAAAGTGAGAAGAAAAAAAATTACAATGAAGGTAACTAACTTCACACCAACATACTGTATCTAAGTTTGAAGATTTTTTACAATTCAATGACCTAATTGGACGAGGTCCATGAGAAGTTGGATGGGTCTGAAGCAATGGCATTAGCCCACATGGTCACATCTAAGCTTAATAATTTTTTAATCTCGATTACATTACCTTCAAAAGAATTTGGTTCAACCAAACACCCATATCATACTTACAACATAATTCGTGCCAACCATACGTCCCATAGATGTGTCTATAAGGACTTGTTTGGTAAATGAGATTTGGATTTGGAGTGAATCTTATTGATCCACAAAATATTTATAGATATATAACATATCAAGATCCATCTCTTGTGAACACGGGCGGATGCATGTGCATCTCACTGGTGGTTTATATAGGAAGCAACAGTTGTGGACTGGTGTATTTAACGGAAGATGGCCCCCAGTCAAATAAATTGGAAAAAGAAAATAACTTACGTCTTAATGGTGTCTTCCCTCCAAAACTGGCGTGATGCAATTTTGGGTAGCTTTATAAACACCCAAAATCGGTAGATTTTGAACGATTTTATTATTTTATTCCATTTATGTCATCACCAAAAATACATAATTGTAACTACTAATACCCTTCCCTATTAATTAATTTTATTCATGTAAAAAAAAAAAATTTCAGGGCCCGCTCGTTAGTGAATTACCAAGCATGGATTGGACTGGTTTAAAAGCCGCTACTTAAAAACCATCCAAAATCGAACCCCTCATAACCGCTCATAAACTGGTACTCTAAAAATACCTCATAATCGTTGCCCTTACAATTGTCAAGCAGGCCCTTGGAAATATATATACACTTCTATGTAGCTACTACCGGCAAAACCAAGCTTGGGACTGAGGTAGACTCCAACTCACCCATTCTTTTTATTTTTTTTTACATGAATCATTATGCATCTTACACTTTTCGTTCGAGTTCAAATTTTGTGTTCCGTCCTTGTCTATGTCCTTGTCCTTGTCCTTGGTAGAGAATAGAATACGACGAGGAGAGTACGTTGTGTATGGTTTGGAAGGAACGTTGGGCAATAATATTGTAAGTCGAGCTTCTACAAGGAGGGAAAACGTATGTAACGTAACGTTGGTCTCAGCATTGCACTAGTTTGCTATTGCCAATTGGTCTTAAAAGCTGCTTTTCGAAAGCGAGGAGACATCTTTCAAAAACTACTTCTGCTTCTGCTTCTGTTTCTGCATTAGGCCTTAAGCTGGATTGATCCAACTTAGGTCGGGTTTCGGCTTGCTTACCGTGGCTACAATTTAGGGCTGCAAATTAGCTAAGTCTTTCGCAAGCTGCTCGAAACTCGGCTCGATAAAAGCTCGTTTGAGCTCGGTTCGTTTAGTAAACAAGTTGAGCTTAAGCTTCGCTTTCGAGCTCGTTTAGTAAACGAGCAAAGCTCAAGCTTAGAAGTACTCGGCTCGTTTAAGCTCGCAAGCTGGCTCGTTTAGAAGCTTGTTTGTTTTTTATTGTTCTAATTTTATATATATTTGTATAACAATATGGTTGTGCGCATTATATATTTACTAGTCTACATGTACGTGCTTTGCACGTATTTTAATTAAAATATCATAGGATCAGCTGTCGTCTTTCCGTCTTTTCCAGGTGACTATTCATGTGTATGTGCTTTCTTTTTACAATGCCAAGAGATTCGAAGTACGAATTTTATTATTTTTTAATTTTCTATTGAAAATAATAACCTTAGAAAATGGTAAGGACATGAAAATTTATTACCATTGAAATGAAGAGTTGTGTGGGAAAAAAAAAACTTCATAGCATGCAAAATTTATTGCTTTGACTCTTAAATATAAATGACATGCAAGTTGACATAATAACATCATGTTTAAAAAGTATTCAAGGGTACTTTAGGAATTTGAAAGTTTCACCACTAAGTTTTACTATTTTATATATATATATATATATATATATATATATATATATATATATATATACACACTAGCATACATGCACGTGCCTTGCACGTATTTTAATTTTCTTTTAATTAACTTAGAAAAACTACTTAGGAAGACCAAAAGACAATCTTCTTAATTACTAAATTGTCCTTATTAAAATTAATGAACTATTTTAATTAGTATAAATATGCAAGAGTATTTTTGGAAGAAAAATTCCACGGTGAAGCCTAACTTTTGACATTATATAGTAGAATAGATATATATAGTAGAACAGATATGTCCTTAGCAATTGATATTAAAGAACTTTTTTAAATAAATATTTATAAATAAATTGTTAATATTACATTTATTTAAATTCAAACCTAACTAGCTTGACATCGAGCTAGTTAAGTTTGAAATCAAGTTTAACGAGCTTGAAATAAAGTTGAGCGAGCTCGAAATCAAACTTAACGAGCTTAATTTTGAGCTTATCGAGCTTGATTATCAAGCCAAGCTCAAGCTTAATATAAACAAGTTCAAGCCAAACTCGAAGTCTAAAATAAAAAACTTATCAAGCCAAGCTTAATCTTACAAAAGCTTGCACGGCTTGACTCGATTGCAGCCGTAGGCTACATGAACAACAAATTTTTATACCAAAACTTCGGAGTATGTTGTTTGATTTTTTTTTTTTTCCATTCATTTCATTTAAGGGCCATGTCTTGTGCAACACTACTAAAAATTATATATTTCTTTGAAGCTACAATCCATCTCTTTTTTCTTTGACTTACTTGACTACAAGGAGCTCCTTACACTACTATATTATTGTTCCTCCTTACGAAATTGCTTATCATGATTGCTTATTTTTTACAATAAAAAAAACAAAAACAAAAACAAATAAAAAATAAAATAATAATCGCAAGAACTTTCTTGTAACAACTAATAATCCAAGTATTTTTTTTTTTAAAGGCAGCTCAATTTTGTGGCAGGTTTTGAAAATAAGTAAGTGAGAGTGCAAAAATTTGGTTTTATATTGAAAAGAAAAAGCAAAATAAAAAAGATAAACAACCGACGCCTGAGAGATTCGAACTCTCGCGGGGAGACCCCATGTACTTAGCAGGCACACGCCTTAACCACTCGGCCAAAGCGTCCTTGTTGTTAAATTGATTCTCAATCGCTTTTTCCTATTCCTCATTTTGAAGCTTTTGGTATCCACTGCAAAAAAAAAAAAATATATTAAAATTCAAAGAATTTTAATACTATTAATTATATTATTATTCATAACAAAATTAGTTTTAACAATATTTGGATTTACCAAAAAATGCCAATCTCGATCATATATTTCACCATTTTCTCCCTGAAAATAATATAATCAACTTAATAAAAAGTTTCTACAAACAAATTCTTTACACGAGAAAAAATAGTATATGATAATACGACTTCTTCAGGAGGAGACTCGAACTCTCGACTGCGATCGGTACAAGATCGATCTCGTTGCTTGAAGTGAAAATTGAATTAGAACAAAGAGAGAGCTACTCAATACTCAGATCTAGATCTACTCAAAATTCAATTACAATTACTCACTAAGATCAATTACGTACCAGAATTTCCATGTTAGTTGGAGTACAGCCGAGAAAACGATCGTCATCAATTCCACGAGTATCAACTTCTTCATCTTTGCACTATACTTTTTCTAGAACTTCATATTCTTCGTCGTCTTCTGGAACTTTTGTTTTGTGCGGAGGAAAAAAAGAGGAGAGAGAGAGCTTATATAGAGCTGAAAATCTTCTGGAACTTTATTAACTTCATCCACAAGAAATAAAAAAAAAAAGTGTTTTGTGCGTAGGACAAAAAGAGGAGAGAGAGAGACAGTGTGCTTATATAGAAATATTAGTTATTAATTAGTAGTAAAATTAAATCTACTTTTTCCCAACATATTAACTATCAGTTTTTATTTTTTTGAATTCACCCGCACACACAATTTGGAGCTCAAATCTTAGAGGTGTACACAAACTGACCAAGCCGACCTGAACCAAGTCAAATCGGTCAGTTTTTAACCGAACAGAAGGTTTGGTTGATTTGGTTCGGTTGAAAATTTTAAAAAATCGACCGGTTCGATTTGGTCAACGGTTTGGCAATTCAAAAATTCAATTATAATCGAACCGACGCTAGAGTATCTTAGAACCGATCGCAGTCGAGAGTTCGAGTCTCCTCCTGAAGAAGTCATGGTATTATCATATACTATTATTCCTCGTGTAAAGAATTTGTTTGTAGAAACTTTTTATTAAGTTGATTATATTATTTTCAGAGAGAAAATGGTGAAATATATGATCTAAGATACTAAACCAAAAAGAATGTCGGTAACCAAAAAGAATATCGATATTAACCCATCTACTTATAGCAGTAAGTACTAATCTCTAAAGTTAACCAAAACAAACATAATTCCTCGTGGAATGTCATTTTTAAATCATACCCCTATTTTCCAAAGAAAAAACTTTAGGACTACAATATAGCATAAGAACAACGGCACCATAAGGAAATCTTACACAAGGAAAACATGTCAAACAGATCATTTATAGAACCCATACAAACACATGGCATGCAGATAAGAAGCAAAAGTTTTAATTGTTCATTCGTCTGACAAGAAAAAAAAAAGAAAAGAAAAGTCATGTAGCCTTGAAACAGAAAATTAATTTGTCTACCTGATTATTTGCTAAATCCTTTGGCCCAATTTCTATTCTCAAGGAACACCTTTCATTTCCCAGTGTGAGTACTTCCATCCAGGTGAATAATTCTCTCCTAAATCCTCCTCGGCCCTGAAATGCGCTCCATTCCTTGTTCTAACAGTTGATCTGTAAGCTTCAAAGATGGCTTGTGGGTTGGCATCCTTGTATGGTACAAGAATCACTATAACTTAAACTGACACTACTTTAGGTGGTAGCACTAATCCATTGTCATATCCATGAACCATCACCATGACCACAATCTGCAACACCCATTTGATTACAAATGTTAATATAATAACATTAGTGGCACACCTATTTACTTTGTTGTTTTTAATCTTTTAATTAGGTTGTCCTTAGATAAACATTGAGCAAAAATTTCATGTACATTTGTAAAGCCAAGCAAAGTCAAACACGTGCAACCATATCTATAACAAGTCAATTACTGTGCCTCTTCCATGAAGACACTATTGACTATGGAGCAGTAATAAAGAAATATTTTCCCAAGCACTTTGTTTTCTTTAAGATTAGCATAAAAGACAATAAAATAAATTTAGCATTCTGTATTCTAGAATATGGGTAAATAAACTCCGCTTATGTTGTGCTTGAAGTCTTAGATTCTCAATGTCCCTCCGAGACACGAGTAAAAAGATCCAGTGTAAAACTATGGTGGATCTCTCTGTAATGAATACTTCCAGTATACTGGAAGATGCCCGAGTATGTCAAGTTGCACCGATACAACTTGACATATCAGAATACCATCTCTGCATATGCAATAATGCATATCAGAATACCATCTCAAGTTGATGCACCTTTTTGGGTCTGCTAAATCACACAGCCAACTAGGGGAAATAAAACCTAACCTATCGAACAAGAACAACAAGGTTTATCAACTTGTCGAGAAAATAATATTGGACACAAAGAATATAAGAAATAGCTAAAGGCATTATGGTTTCAATATGGAGGATCACCTTTGAAAAGTATTTTGTTTATCATTAACATCCTCCAGTCCATGTGTTGAATTGCTCACATTTTATTTACCATCTGTAAAGAAAGCAAGAGAACCTAAGAAAGGGAAATGGATTCTAACACAAACCATTGCAATCTCCAGTCTACCGCCGAGAGCCAGGCCATCTACAGCTGCCACCGAAGGTTTTCTTGCGCCTGATCAAGTAGAAAAAAGAAAAATCAAATAAGAATCAGATTGTTTCCTCAATGATAGTAAAGTAAATTACAGACCTTCTGTTTACCTTCTATAATGTCTGTAACAAAATCTACTGACATGGAACCAATTTTCGCCTCTTCTGTTGACTTAAAGAAAAACAGTAAGAATATGAAGATACCATGAAAACGAATTCGAGCCTATATGTATAACTCTTACTCTTTCCACTCCCAAAGGAATTGATATCGGCACCACCTGAAAACTTTCCTCTTGCACCTGCTCAGTTAGTGTATTCTATAAGCATCGTCGTTCTTGTTCCAAAAAATAAAGCTACTGCAGAACTAGCTCAAGTTACCAGTTAGCACAATTGCTCTCACATCATCTCTTCTCATGGCTTGCTCGTAACTCTTCTTTAGACTGAATATTACTGCAAGAAGAGACAAAATAGTAATATTTCTTAATTCCTAAATATTAGAACCCAAGACTAAGAAAACAATGGATATGAAAATAAGAATTTTAATTGATCAGTCAGAATGTTAAAAGATGATCAACAAGACCAAATTGAATCCTTATCTCAATTGATATACATGAGTACCATAGCAAATAAAGGCCATTGGTATAGGCACAACCAATATTGTTTGGGGGCAATCGAGAATATTGGTTTTTTTGTTAGGGGCTATCATCAAATTTGATTGGGGCATCACAACCTAAATTCTCTGTCTCTTGCTTTCTTCCCTACGAGCCCACTCTCTTCCTCTTCTTCCTACTTTCTTCTCCCCGCTTCATCTTCCTCTTCTTCCTACTACACATTTTTTTTTGCTAATTTAGCACTTATGAATCATTGTAGCACTTATGAACCCTTGATATAAGCTTCGATAGAAATTTATAATGAGCTAGATTGTCATTACACGATTATATGGGATTATAGAGAGCATAGTTTGCAGTATCGGTCGATACTAATATGGTTTGGCATGTCCCGATTCTATACCGATACTGTTTGGCATATCCCGATTCGATCATACCGACTGATTCGATACCGATACGTATTGGCATGTCCCTTTTCGATACCAACCGATACCGATACTAGCCGATACCTATACGGTTTGGCATGCCCCGATTTCGATAATGATATTGCGAACCTTGATATATATTGTAATGCCCCGCTCCGTACGAGGCATTTGGTTGGCTTATTGGATGGGATCAGAATATTGGACCGTGACTTATGTTGGAAATCAGGAGAATTGAGACAGATGCAGTCTCTCTTAGCTGGCTAGACGGAATGGATATTGGAACGTGGCTCGCTGGTGGAGCTACGCTTAGTAGAATTTTGGGTGAGTGGAACTGTCCTTCCTCCTCCTTACTCCTTCATGCTTAATAAATGAAGTATTGAAATGCCATGAACTGTCCCTAAATGTCCCATATGTTAGTTGCTGAATAATAAAGATGCTTACGTTGAGAATTATTGAAATATACAACACATTAAACTGTTAATGTGATTCGCTGCCTGAGAATGAATTGATAACATTGCCCCTTATGCTTAACACTGCTGGAACAAGTAGACACTTGAATAATGAGATGCCTTATGAATGATAGAATAAGAAATGAACTGGCTATGCTATCGAACCAATGAACTGAATGAAACACTAGAATCATGTACTCTCTGTATAACTGTTGCAAGAATATGAAATGTTGCCTGTCCCTTATAAGAAATGAATGAATGAATAAATGTCCCTATGAAATGAATGAATGTTAAGTTCCCCTTAAGAAAGGAATGATATGAGATACGTTGCAATGAAGCAATGAATGAGAAATGATAAAGCTGGGATCGTTGAGATCACCAAATGAAATGATGGTAATGATGAAAAGAATAAGTCATTGAATATGAATAATGATGCACTGTTGCCTTTACTTTCCTTAATATATTTTACCATGCGATTATGTTCACAATCGAGTCGGACACGCATTCGCATGGTCATGGACAACTTGTATACAAGGTTTGAGTAATAATTTCCTCGAACGGTTCCTAGGGCCCTGGGGACCGATTCGGCCTAGGAGGAAATAATGATGAGTGCTTTGGGAGCACGGATAAGGCGGGGTGACATAGAGGCTCGCCACCTACTATGCTGACCGCATTATCTTAAAATGAAATGAAATGAGAAGAGTCCATATGGTTTAACAACACCAGTGACCATGTAGTCAGGATGCATGCTAATGAATGTTTTGTGCAGGCAGAGTAAGTATATCAGATAACCTGTAATTGATACAGGTACGAGGAGTCGGCTATCGGTAAGAAATCACATAATTGTGATATTGTATAAGTTGGTTTAACTTGCCTGCTTAACATGTTCCATTTAGTATGCTAGAAAGATGCCTTGCTATAATCATTGCTCAAACACAACATACATGCTAAGTGATGCTTGAAGTGAGAACTGTTATAACATGTTTAAAAATGTTAATGTTAACGATGCCTCAATGATGCCTTTTCATGAAAACACCTAGTATGCCTCAATGATGCCTTTGCATGATAACACCAAGAATGATAAATGATATGTCCACATGAATGCTACTAAGAATATGTTTACATGCTTCACTCTGATTATTGCCCATGAACTGTAAACTGATGCTAGGTCCCAAATAGAAAGATCACTCTAATAAATGCATGCTTAAATGATCACTAAAATGTTGGTTTATGCGAGTGGGTTGGATTCTGCTCGCCAGTACATAGATGATGTGCTGACCCACGTTTTGTGGGCAGGTGCTTATGCTTGGAATGTTCTACACACGAAGTTTAGCTGGATTGGTTCCGCGGCATCGAAGATTTGTTGGGCATACAGAAGCTCTCCTTGCACAAGATGATGTCTTCTGTTTATAAAGGGCATAATGTATGGAACATTGTAATCAGTTGTACCAGTGAGATTGTAAGCCAAGTCGGTATATCAAGTTGTAATCCATTGTATCCAAATATCAAATGTAAGTTGTATAGCATTGTTCAGTTGGTTTCCAATTTAAAGTGAGATGTGCTGTAATCATTGTACTTCAATACAAGTCTTGTACTCTTCTTCAATTATCAATAAAGAGAATAAAGTTCTACATATCTCTGTGTGGCTTCAAGTTACTTTTTTTCTCCGCTGCTATAAAGAAGTGATGTACTTCTATTCAATAAGAGAGATTGTCCTCATTAAATTCAATTTATCTGCTTCTGCCGCTGCGATGTATTCCTATTTGAAGAATAATCGATTATGTACCATCTTTGCCTTGTACAAGTGCAATACCAGACTTGTACGGCATCACGCCCAAGCGAGGACGATCGATTCCAAGAGATAAAATATGTGAATAAATGACTCTATGAATCGGGGTGTGACAAATTGGTATCAGAGCACGGCTTTACGTCCTTGGTCTCTTCTTTGATTCTTTTCAAATCAAAGTTGCATCGATGATTGACCAAAGTTGCTTCCGCGATCACTCAACGTTGCTTCCGTGATTAAATCAAAGATTGCTTCCGCGATTATATTACTGTTGTTCTGTAATCATCCTATGTTGTTCGTGTCTGAAAGATCATTGACCCTCTTGGCTGCTCACTGGATGTTCCATACAATAAGTCTATATACATTGTGATGCCCCTAAATGAATGATTGTTGTTGGTTTGGACACAAATAACCCAACAATGACTCGATGCCATAGTATGCTATATTGTGAATGCTGTTTGGAATGTGGGAATATAGAAAAATGGCTATGTATGCTGCAACAAGTTGAGAATTACATGTGATGTTGGAAAAGAGTTGGGAATGAAATAATTGATGGATGAGTTCAACAGAATTAGTGAATTGACTCATGTGTGCTGGCTACTGCTTTGAGACCCTAAGAATGTTGCCTTGTGATATTGAGACCCCGAGATGTTGGTTAAGTATTGTGATCATTATAGATCAGGAATGTCCGGAATAGATTGAGTTGGTATTGTTTAAGGATGGCTTCGTTTCTGAGTGGTATATTGCCTCAACCACCTCAGAACGAGATGTATGTTGACCCTTTCCATAAAATAGCAATGAGACTATCTGTGAGTACTGGGTAGTGCCGAGACTTAGCTGGGAGTCATGTATTGTGCTAGATGACTCAAGTGTCCCCTGACGGTGATGCTATGTTGGGTAGTGAGATTGTAGAAATGGTAACGATTGGCTTGGTTAGAAATTGTTTAGTCGAGTGATGACTCAGACTAGTAAGACAGTTAGTATGCTATGGGTAAATAGACTTGGCTAGAGAATATTGTGGCTTAGAACACCTGAATGTTGACTTCGATTGGTTGGATACAAATCAAATGTGGCTAATACAAAGTTGGTTGCTAAGCTGAAAGTTTAAAAATATGGTCGGTGAATCAAAGGGATATTAGAAATCTGTGCCTTGATCCTAAGGTGTAATAGATGTCAATCCATCTTGATCACCAAAGGATAGTCATTGCATAGATGCATGATGCTGAAGAATTGAATTGTACTAGAAAAATAACAAGTAGTGACTCAGAATACTGTTGTTGCCTAGAAGATGGTTAAGTGATACATAAATTGTCGGATTGAATAGGATGAACTACTTGACCATTACTGCATGAGATTAAGAATGCTGTAAGATAGTTTGATGATTGAGAAACAAATGGAAACGAGAAATTGCAAACATGTTGGATAATGTCGGTATAGGTGATTGTTGGTTGGGATATAGATTGTTGGCTTATGACTTAGTGGTTTGACTCTGTCATACGGACCGAATAAGTATGATTCCATAATTATGTTAAGACTATCGGAATCGATGACCCTTGAATAGTTAGCATTGGCTTATGGGTTCGTGTGAGTACAAAGGAATTTGAATAGAAATGTGGATCATTAGGAATTTACTTGATGGATTATTAGAACGATGAGAATCGTGTGTCGGGTTGGAATTTGACCGTAATGTGGATAGATCGATCTTAGTCGATCGTTGGGTAAGTCTAGAGTGAGCCTCTGTGGGAATTATTCCTTGAGGAAGACACTAGATAGATAGACTTGACCCTAAAAACTGTGGGCTGTATGACAAATTGTTGGCATAACCAACAATGGCGATTAGTTATTCAGACTGAGTTAAAACCCATAGGTTTGGGTAGAGTTCCTTAGAACTGTTGGTTACTTGTTGGCCTTAAGAATAAGACACTAGTATAACCCTAGCAGCCGTCCACTCTAGGGAAGTCACCTGAACGATTAAGTTTAGCTATCAGTGTAGCTAACCTTAGAGACTGACTGAACAATAGATGGATATTGGCAACCCATAGAATGACCCTGTGGCATTGAACGAGAGATAGTGATGAGTACGACTTAAGAATGATATGTTGTATGTATGCTTCAATATGAACCTTAAAGATATTTGACCCTTGAGGATTATTTGTCGGCCATAAGTGGGAATTGCAATCGTAAGGTAAGACTCGAGTGTACCTATAGTCGAGTAGCTAAGTTAACCTTGACTGTTGCATAGAATTATATCCTGACTCGGGTAATCGATAGTGGGTGACGTCGGACTGTGTCTTATAGAAAAGATGAGTTGCCTCGGTGAAAAATATTGTTGGATTTGGAAAGGAATATGATTGCATGTTGTGAACTCTTGATATGATTGGCTCTAAGTTAGACCATTGATCGAATGTTAGAAATGTTATGCTTGGGTATAGAGTTTAACCAAGTTGTCCCTGATATTAAGTATTGTAGCCTGGAAGATAGTGATTGTGGCAAAGTGAATAAAGCAATAAGTCAAATGAAAGGATGCTAAGTCGGATTTAGAAAAGAGAGTTATATTGTGGCTGATCGAATCGCACTAACATGGAAGTTGGCTGAAGTACATATGTTTTGGGGACGCCTAAAATATGTGTATGGATCCAGCCGAAGTGATTGGTTGCGACTGAGATAACATTATGGGAAGAAATTATCGCACTAGCACGGACTTTGGCTGAAATGCATATGTTTTGGGGACGCCTAAAATATGTGTATGGATCCAAACGAAGTGATATGTTGCGACTGAGATAAAAATGTAAGAGAAATATTGGCGAATCAATGAGAAGTTACAAGTAATTGAAAAAGAGATAGACAGATCGAATCGTTGATGGATTTAAATGGTACAGTTGGATAGATATTTTGAAATGACCGAGTGGGCTGAAATGAATATTGATTTGAAGCTGAATGAGTAAACTCATGGTGAAAAAGTGAATCTTGTAGAAGACTTGTTTCCTTAAGTTTCGAGGACGAAACTTTTTCTGAGTGGTATATTATGTAATGCCCCGCTCCGTACGAGGCATTTGGTTGGCTTATTGGATGGGATCAGAATATTGGACCGTGACTTATGTTGAAAATCAGGAGAATTGAGACAGATGCAGTCTCTCTTAGCTGGCTAGACGGAATGGATATTGGAACGTGGCTCGCTGGTGGAGCTACGCTTAGTAGAATTTTGGGTGAGTGGAACTGTCCTTCCTCCTCCTTACTCCTTCATGCTTAATAAATGAAGTATTGAAATGCCATGAACTGTCCCTAAATGTCCCATATGTTAGTTGCTGAATAATAAAGATGCTTACGTTGAGAATTATTGAAATATACAACACATTAAACTGTTAATGTGATTCGCTGCCTGAGAATGAATTGATAACATTGTCCCTTATGCTTAACACTGCTGGAACAAGTAGACACTTGAATAATGAGATGCCTTATGAATGATAGAATAAGAAATGAACTGGCTATGCTATCGAACCAATGAACTGAATGAAACACTAGAATCATGTACTCTCTGTATAACTGTTGCAAGAATATGAAATGTTGCCTGTCCCTTATAAGAAATGAATGAATGAATAAATGTCCCTATGAAATGAATGAATGTTAAGTTCCCCTTAAGAAAGGAATGATATGAGATACGTTGCAATGAAGCAATGAATGAGAAATGATAAAGCTCGGATCGTTGAGATCACCAAATGAAATGATGGTAATGATGAAAAGAATAAGTCATTGAATATGAATAATGATGCACTGTTGCCTTTACTTTCCTTAATATATTTTACCATGCGATTATGTTCACAATCGAGTCGGACACGCATTCGCATGGTCATGGACAACTTGTATACAAGGTTTGAGTAATAATTTCCTCGAACGGTTCCTAGGGCCCTGGGGACCGATTCGGCCTAGGAGGAAATAATGATGAGTGCTTTGGGAGCACGGATAAGGCGGGGTGGCATAGAGGCTCGCCACCTACTATGCTGACCGCATTATCTTAAAATGAAATGAAATGAGAAGAGTCCATATGGTTTAACAACACCAGTGACCATGTAGTCAGGATGCATGCTAATGAATGTTTTGTGCAGGCAGAGTAAGTATATCAGATAACCTGTAATTGATACAGGTACGAGGAGTCGGCTATCGGTAAGAAATCACATAATTGTGATATTGTATAAGTTGGTTTAACTTGCCTGCTTAACATGTTCCATTTAGTATGCTAGAAAGATGCCTTGCTATAATCATTGCTCAAACACAACATACATGCTAAGTGATGCTTGAAGTGAGAACTGTTATAACATGTTTAAAAATGTTAATGTTAACGATGCCTCAATGATGCCTTTTCATGAAAATACCTAGTATGCCTCAATGATGCCTTTGCATGATAACACCAAGAATGATAAATGATGTCCACATGAATGCTACTAAGAATATGTTTACATGCTTCACTCTGATTATTGCCCATGAACTGTAAACTGATGCTAGGTCCCAAATAGAAAGATCACTCTAATAAATGCATGCTTAAATGATCACTAAAATGTTGGTTTATGCGAGTGGGTTGGATTCTGCTCGCCAGTACATAGATGATGTGCTGACCCACGTTTTGTGGGCAGGTGCTTATGCTTGGAATGTTCTACACACGAAGTTTAGCTGGATTGGTTCCGCGGCATCGAAGATTTGTTGGACATACAGAAGCTCTCCTTGCACAAGATGATGTCTTCTGTTTATAAAGGGCATAATGTATGGAACATTGTAATCAGTTGTACCAGTGAGATTGTAAGCCAAGTCGGTATATCAAGTTGTAATCCATTGTATCCAAATATCAAATGTAAGTTGTATAGCATTGTTCAGTTGGTTTCCAATTTAAAGTGAGATGTGCTGTAATCATTGTACTTCAATACAAGTCTTGTACTCTTCTTCAATTATCAATAAAGAGAATAAAGTTCTACATATCTCTGTGTGGCTTCAAGTTACTTTTTTTCTCCGCTGCTATAAAGAAGTGATGTACTTCTATTCAATAAGAGAGATTGTCCTCATTAAATTCAATTTATCTGCTTCTGCCGCTGCGATGTATTCCTATTTGAAGAATAATCGATTATGTACCATCTTTGCCTTGTACAAGTGCAATACCAGACTTGTACGGCATCACGCCCAAGCGAGGACGATCGATTCCAAGAGATAAAATATGTGAATAAATGACTCTATGAATCGGGGTGTGACATATATTTCTTAGATTAAACTAGGCTGCCTTTTAAGCAAGGAAGCTACCATATGTGGACCAAAACTTGATTCTAGTGGATAGAGAACCGTCATGTATTACCTGTACTAAGCATGCCAATGTTGTAAAGTATACCACTGTGGTGGCAGTTCATTGTACCGTCAAATTCAGGATCCTTCTATAAAGTTGATTTTACTAAGGCCTCATATTAAAAAAAATAAACCTAAATATTTTCCAAAAGAAATGATGGGGACTCGCAAACATAGAATCACTCCTGTAGAATGTCATAGGTGCTGAAGCGGTAAGATATGAATTGCTCGATTAATTTGATCAAAACAGAATAAAAGAATCAACACGTTAAATCAATCTAAAAGTAAAAAAGCATTCTTACAAAATTACGCACCTGTGGAATTGCTCGATTGGCTTGATGTCCTGATTGATGAACAAGGTGTTCCACAAGAGAACAATTTGTTCTCCTTCATTGAAAAACACTACGATTCCTTCGCGTCAAAGCCCGAATAATGCTCAACGCATACAAGCAAAGCAGAGCTGAGCTGCACACATGACAAGAAAAGACTCAGAGACAACCGGATCATATAATAGCCTACATAATCAAATACTGATACACCAGTGTTCCCATTATAGCATCCGATACAAAGTGCTCCCAGCAGATGGGGAGTACCCAAAATGATACCACCAGGATTGCAAGCAACAAAACATCAATTATTGCAAGTTTTTCGTCTCAGCCTAAATTCAAGTTCGAGTTCAAAACACCTGGCATTATGAATTCTCACACACAAAGTCTCTTTGAAGACTTCTCAAAATCTGGCTGGTTCGTCACGGATCTGACCCAAGCCCATTTGTGATCGATGTACTTCACAGCGGACAGCTCTCCTTTGTGATCCCTCTCCCACCACCGCTTAAATTCCGACTTTAGCCAGGGGCCGACGTCGAAGAAGTCTGGATTGTTCGGCTCATCCTTATCCTCCTTTTGAGCATCGATTCGCTGCCCAGCCCCTTCGGCGTCAACAATGACTGCATGTCCATTCTGCTTCAGCTTCTGGTCGAGGAACTCAAAGAGGTTACCTTTGCCATCCAAATAGAAATTCATCTCGGGGATTAGGCAACAATCGACATCACGGCTGCTGAGAGTGGCATGAAGCCCGAGTAACGACTGTGTCGGGAAAGCGATAGTCGCTTTGCCGAGATCGAAGTCAAAACTTCCTCTGTGAAATTCAAGCAAACACCTTGCGATCAACGATCAAATAACTGAACTGCACTCGATCGGAAAAAAGGAAACATGAGAACTAAGAACTCGAGGAAGCAGGATACTCACCATCAACGCTGGGCAACGATCGTCGGTGGAGCCTCATCGATCTGTCACCGACATTGAAGAAGAAGCGTTGTCGACGAATCCTTGCCGGAGATTAGCCGTCAATGGATGGCAACGAGGCCGAAGGAGAGAGCATGGAGAGAGTGAATAGGGAAAAGGAGTATAGAAAGATTCTATGTGCGAGAGAGAGAGAAATAGATCGAGTCGGCAGAGTACGGGGAGAGAGGTATAGAAAAAAAAATTAGGGTGAGAGCGGATCGGATCGTGTGGGCTAATGAAAAAATTGGCGGTTCTTTTCTTTTTTTTTATGAAAATTGTTGTGCATTTTTTGTGTATAAGCAATGATGGCGTTCAATGCATGCCATAAAAACCATAAATAGTTGTATTAATTGTATATCCAGCTCTTTTTACGACATACATTCAAATGTATGTCGTGAATGTATTATTTACAGCACGCTATTTATGTATGCCCTAATTTTAGTGTCGTAAAAAGTAACTTTTCTTGTAGTGTCATACAAGGCCTTTGGGAGGGAGTGATCCAAAAGATATCATCATATCACTATAGTGATAGAAAACTACTAAGTTACATATACTAGTTTAAGGCATATCATAATCTACCACATGATATTCCGCTAATATAATGTACACAAACATTCACACATTTTTACACATAGTTACTATGGCACAAACTGTAAGGAAAATAAACCTTCACTTGTATTCTTACCGAGTCAATAATCAAAATTTAGATCTTACGCTTGTATAGCCTGAGGTAGACTATGGTTTCCTAATATACTTGAATTGGCTTGAGAGAGATTTGTACCATTAGGATAGTGGAGAAGAAAGGAGAAGAAAATTGTGAGAGCAAGATAGAGGTAGATGGAGTTTTATGCTTTAGTAGTGAATTATAGTTATGTTCATTTAATATTCATTAAAATGAAGAGGAACTCAAATATTCAATAAAATGTTCAGTTTTATGCACACGTTATTTACTAGGTGAACAGTTGGATGGGCCCATAACCACTCTAAAATGTACTTTGCGCTATCGAATTAGTATCGTGTTCAAGTGATGAGAGTTTCTTATATGTTTGTTGTTTGCCACTAAGTTTGAGCTCAAGCAAAGGCCAAAAGTCTGACTGTTTTATGCTTTGGATTTAAAACTTAATTCAATAATATAATTATAGTAAATAGTCATATTGATGAAAGATCCTATCTTTAGTGTATAAAAACTTAAAACTAATATTCTATATCCCTTGTAAGACCCAAGTTAGTTTGCAAAATTAGTATAAGATCACTTGTCCATTGGAAAAGCTTGTGATGACTGGATGTTGCCAAAGAAATTGATAAAGGATTCACAAGGCTTAAAGAAAATTGATCGGATGAAGGCCTGAAACGTTCACGGTTAATGGAAACATGTCACTAATTGCCCGTCCATGGCTTAAGATTTATAGATCATGGTAAATGAGGAGGTCTGGTAGGGAAGGACTCCCTAGGGCTTCCAGTTTATCCAGTATTGACTCAATTATGACTCCAAGCAGAATGTCTGGGGGTGACTTAGACACAACTGGTAGTACATTAGCGAGCAGCGAGCCATCTGAGTATGTCCGTGGACTTGATCCTAAATCAAAACGTCTTTCCTCAGGGAGAAGCAATCTGGTGGAAGAACCGGAAGAAGTAATTCACCTCAACCCCACCTATCAACCACCCCTAACTGGCCAAGGACTAGATCAAACATGTTTGTTGCTCTCTACTGATAGAAATAATGGAATCTCTCTTATACTCATGATGCAAAAGATGTGAAGTCTGGTATATCACCTGTATCCAGTTTTCAATCCTCCCAAAATCAATTTTGACCCGGAAAAAGCTTTTGATGATGGAGATCTATTTACAATATATTTCTCATCTATACCTATATGTACTGATGTAGACATGTGAACATCCGTAAGAGGGCCATGTACACAAACACCACCAGGACACTTGACCATGTACACAAACACCACCATGACACTTGACTACAAACATGACAAAAATGTTAAATATTGATATAACCATTTCTCCTTTAAGATTCCTTAAGCATGGACATGAAGACTGGATATCCAACCAGTGATGATATGAAGGACACGATAAAATGTAAACAAGGATTCAGACGGGAGAAATGAAATAGGGTTTCAGTTGGGGGAAGAAGTCCAACCTGAAGCTGTCGACTTGAGTGGTCGTCGATTGGAGAGGCAATTCTGGAGACCAAAACCTGAAAGGCCAGCGACTAGAGAGGAGTTTCTGGAGACAGGCGACCGGAGAGGTGGTCAACGAGAATGACGAGAACGACGAATGGAGAGGCGGCCATCGAGAATGGCGACTGGAGAGTCTTAGGTCTTTTATGACCAGAGATGGTGCACATATAGGAAAGTTACAAGTTTAGGTCTTTTCTATTTGTTTTGTTTAGCGCCAAATTAGTGAATCAAAATTTCAATACCACCAAAATATTTTGATATCCAAAAATAAACGAAAATGAACCAAAATTTCAAACGTGTTAACAATGTTATAATGCTATATTCCGTTGCTACAAGTAAAAGCGTGTTAGCAATGAAATAATTTATTGTAAACCTTAGGGCGTCAAATTTAAAAAATAGTCAGAAATATAGATTATTTAGCAACGATGTTCTTGTTGTCTATTCACTTGCATGTATTTGGCAACGAAATTATGGTAACGAGAAAAGGATTTGTTGTCAAAATTTGTATATAGCAACAACAAAATTATGTGTTGCAAAAAAGGTTTATTAGCAACAAAAAATGTTTCGTTGCTAAAATTTCGTTGCCTTATGGGATATTTTTTGTAGTGCTAACTTCTATAAATTCTTTTTTAAAACGTCTAACATTGACTTATCTATAAAAAATATATTACTAAATACCGAATTTGCAACATTTGTCGTGAATAGTTGTAAAAAATAAACAGGTTCGCAACATCTAAATATAAAACGTTGTTATCATCAATATTATACAACGTTCTCACTAAAAAGTTGTAAAAGCATTAACTTTTTACAATATTGTTAAAAAATGTTGTAAATAAAACGTTGTAATTTTTTTGTTGTAGTAGTGTTATCTTAAAAGTTTTCCATCGAGCTTGTGTCTAGTTCACGTTGGGTGAGATTTATTTCGACCCAAACCCTCTCTATTTTGAGAATAGGATCTAGTTTTTAGGTACACACTCTATCCACACAAAATCAATGGTCCGGATCCTGTTTGGAAAAATGGGTTGGGTCCGGATCTAAAATCCATATAACATAACAAATTAACTCATATCTAATCATGCACGGTGTGTACATATGCACGTGTCATAAATAAGTTAGAAAGTTAATTTGCATAAACTTTGAAGCAAAGTTAATTTGGAAGGAAATTTTAGAGAAACAATTACGAAAAGTTGCTTAGGAGAATCAATTGTAATATACACGGCGTGCACAAATGCATGCCATAAATAAGCTATCATTTACGGCACGAAAAAGTGCATGCCGTAAATGGTCATTCACGGCGTGCACACATGCATGCCGTAAATAAGTTATCATTCACGGCGCAAAAACATGCATGTCGTAAATACGTTTACAACAACGGCTTGCATATCAAATACGCCATAACAAAGACAAAAAACAAGTCGTTTACGGCATGCAGATTTGCGTGCCGTAAAAGCATGCCATTTACGGCACGCAACAATTGTGCATCGTAAATTGTGCGCCGTAACATTTTGTTGTAGTGACCAAGCAAAAAGCATGCATGTTTGTTACAGTTGAGCCTTCCAGGAAAGAGCCCCAAGATTACCTACTCATGTGGTACTTCAGCCCATATGCCGTTAAGGGTGGACAATTAGCTAGAGCAACTGGCTTTGTAGCAAAGCTGGTTGCATAATAGGGTAAATCGGAGATATACAGTCCAGCTACTATCAATAGTTATTCTCACACGATAGCCGAGAATCTCAACAGATTTTGCATAAAACACGACAACATACTTAGTCCGTGCAAGCATTAGAAAGCTCGATAAACACACGATAGCAGAGATATGCAACACCTAGAATCAAAATCTCAACAGATTTATTTTTGCCACTTGCTACCCTATGCTATTAAAAAAAAGAAGGAAAATTACTATCATATCCTTTGTCTTCTTCCTCATGCATCCTACCCCAAAATTCTCCTCCCCTCTCCTTTTGGATGTCCAAATATGTTGGAGCTTTTAATTCTTGATGTATAGAGAACTTGTTCTCTACACACCTAGTGAACTTTAGTCCCACATCGGATAGCCCATGAGGTATCTCAACATATATATATGCTTATATGCATTGTTGGATGTGCACATGGGTGGTGACCCAAAGGAGGGAACCATGTGGGTGATTTTACTAGGAGGTAAGAATAAGGCTCCAAATTAAGCATTCATGCTTTTTGCTCTTGGGAAATTCATTTCCAATGGAGCTAAGCCCCGTAGGGACTTAGCGACTCGGACTCGGACACGGACACGGACTCGGGCTCATGGGCTCATGAGGCGTAATGTGGCGTTTTGTTGGCGCACTTTGCACTTAGCACGTCAGCTCGTCGCTAGGCGCATAGTGCGCTTAAGTTGCGCTCGTTGCGCGAGCCACTTGCGCGGCCACGTTGCGCATGCCCAAATGCGCTGGGTTGCGCGGGGTGCGCGGGTTGTGCGGGTTGCGCGTGTGCGTGCGTGCGCGGCGCCAGTTTGCGCTGGTTGCGCTGATTGCGCCGCGTGTGTCGCGCGCGCGGTGTACGCTGTGGCGCTGATGGCGCGCAGCTTGCGCTGAGGCGCAGATGGCGCGCGCTTGACCCGTTCAATGGCGCAATTTGTGCTGTGCGTGGCTGTCCACGTTCATAACTGCTGCTACATTTGTGGCACAGATTGTGGATCTGGACAATTACTTCTGTGCCTATATAAACAGAGCACTTCTCCTCTCTCCAAATAGTTTTTGGGTGACAGAATTCAAAATTTCGGTGGAAGGAGAGTGCTGCTGTGCTGCGCAATCCGAGGAGTCTTTCGACAGAGCAAATACCAGAGCGTTCCAGAGTTCTGTTGAACTTGCTGGTTCCTAGAAGCTGACCGTGTGGCGGATCTAGCTTTGAGCACTGGTGTTCTTAACACCCCAGCAGGCCATCTTCCATCCATCGCCTATCATCTACGTGGTTGCCTTTAGCAATTTGACCGGCATCTTCTTGTTAGAAGTGTCTTCGTCTTTTGCTACGTTTACGAAATCTTTTTAGATTCTCGTAATCCAGAATCCTCCTAGGATCTCTGTTACGCACCTTCCTTGAAGTGTTGCGTAGAAACATTGTCTTTACAATTGTTTCATTCTGTTTGTTTTCCATCGAAAATTGTACACAGGTTCTAACAATCTCAAAGCTAGACCGGTACGATGGAAAACATCAATGCTTCACTCTTACAAACTGACTTTTGCAAGTTAGAAAAGTTTGACGGTGAGCATTTCCAAGTCTGGAAGAGGAAGGTGTATCTCACTCTTCAACTCCGAGACGTAGATCACGTGCTTGAGGAAGATGAACCTACTGTTCCAGATACTGGGTCTACTGCCGCAATCACTGCGGCTACGAAGCTTCAGACCAAGTGGAGAAGGGAGAATAGCATTTGTAGGCTTCTGATCCTAAATGCTATGGAGGATTCCCTGTCAGAGTCTTACTCGAAGAAGAACATTGCCAGAGAAATTTGGGAGTCTCTGGAGAAGTTGTACGAGGAAGACAAAAACAGGAGCAAGATATTTGTGGTTGAAAAATATCACAAATTGCTCTTTGAGGACGAGAAGTCCATGCTGCTGCAAGTGAAGGAATTTCTGAAGCTGCGTCAGAAGCTGGAAGACGAAGATATGCCCCTTCCCGACAAGTTTGTCGTTGGAGGGATCGTATCAAAACTACCTGCTGGATGGAGCACGTTCTATGCAAGGATGCATCGGAAGAAACTGGACGTTAGCTTGGAAGATCTCCTTCAAGAGATCCATGTTGAAGACGAGATGCGTTCTCAACAGAAGATGGACACTCTGTCCAAACAGTTGGCTAAGGCCAATCTGGTGCAAACAAGAGAGTCCAAGGGGAAGCAGGCGGCTTCTCATCACAAGAAGAAGGACTTCACTAATCTGAAAGTGAAGGGTCCTTCGTTCAAGCAACAGAAGTCCAAATCCCACGTGACTTGTTACAATTGTGGCAAGAAAGGCCACTACAAGAGTGAATGCAGATCCAAGCCTAAGCAATCAGAGAAAGGTGAGCCTAATAAGGTTTCCTTGGTTTCTAACATTGTTGCTATGATCGCACAGGTCACCACTGTGGGGGTTGATTCTGACTGGTGGATAGACACTGGTGCAACATGCCATGTCTATTCAGGCAAGGAATGGTTCGTCTCGTACCAGCCAACATCTGAGAAAGTTGTCATGGCGAAACAAGCCCAAGCTGAAGTTCTGGGGATCGGGACTGTGGAGCTGAAACTCACTTCTGGGAACACTCTAACGCTTCAAGGTGTGAAGCATGTTCCTGTGATTGCAAAGAACCTGATCTCTGGGAGCCTGCTCAGCAACGCAGGCTTGAGGATGGACATCAATGCTGGTCAGATGGTGATGTCCAAGAAGGGAACTTACTTCGGAAAAGCTTATCAAACCGAAGGGATGTATAAGATTCAGCTTGTAAACCAGTTTAATGAAATCAATGCAATCGCTCTTTCTGATTATTCTCTTGAGTTGTGGCATAGTAGACTAGGACATGTTCATTGTAAAAGAATCAACAAAATGTCTAGTCTAGGACTTATCTCCAAGTGTGGGGGTAAGGTAGAGAAGTGTGAAGTATGTGCTCAGACGAAGATCACAAGAAAACCCTTTCATCGGGTGAATAGAAGCACAGATCTTCTGGAGTTGGTACACTCTGATATCTGTGACTTCAAGCAATTCTCTACAAAAGCCGGAATGAAGTATTTCATAACCTTCATTGATGACTTCTCTAAGTACGCGTTCGTCTACTTGCTGAAGTCTAAAGACGAAGCGTTCGAGAAGTTCAAGGAGTTCAGGGCCGAGGCTGAACGGCAAACTGGACAACAACTCAAGAGGTTGAGAAGCGATAGAGGTGGAGAATATCGGTCTCATGAATTCGCATCGTTCTGCAAAGAACATGGAATCATCTGCGAGACTACTGCTCCATATTCTCCTCAGTCCAACGGAGTAGCGGAGAGAAAGAATCGAACATTGACAGAAATGATGAACTCAATGCTGCTGACTGCAGGACTTCCAAAATGCTACTGGGGAGAAGCTGCATTAACGGCCACTTTCATTCTAAATAGAGTGCCTTATGCAACTTCTGACATAACTCCTCATGAACTCTGGTTAAAGGTCAGACCCAACTTGAATGTCATTCGAGTGTGGGGGTGTCTGGCGTATGTGAAGCTCCCAGATCTGAAGATTCAGAAGCTGGGGACAAGGACTACGAAGGCGATCTTCTTGGGATATGCCGAGAAGAGTGATGCACGGAGATTCCTTGATATTGAGTCAAATCATATCATTGAATCTCGCGATGCTGAATACTTTGAAGACAAGTTTGCAAGGCACAAAAATATTGTTCTCTCAAACATTCCGGAGAATGATGTAGGTGCAAATGAGACTGAGGTCTCTAATGAACCAGTAGTCCAAGATGATGTTGTTGACGGGGAAACAACAATTGAACCAGAACTCGCTGAGCCGTCAACGAAGCGAGTAAAGAGGCCGAAGAGTTTCGGAGATGACTTTGTCACCTATCATGTGGAAGCAGATCCGCTTACCTATGATGAGACGATGAAGACCAGAGATGTTGTCTTCTGGAAGGAGGCAATTGACAATGAAATTGACTCAATCACCTCCAATAACACATGGGTGTTAGTTGATTTACCTGAAGGAGCTAAACCCATCGGATGCAAGTGGATCTTCAAGAAGAAGATGAAAGCTGATGGTACCATTGACAAGTTCAAGGCCAGGCTAGTGGCCAAGGGGTTTTCTCAAAAGCAGGGGATTGACTATTTTGACACATATGCTCCAGTAGCACGGATGACAACCATCAGATTGTTGATTGCTCTTGCGGCAATACACAAGATGGAGATACATCAGATGGATGTGAAAACAGCGTTCATGAATGGCGAGCTGACCGAGGAGATTTATATGCAACAGCCAGAAGGTTTTGTCGTCAGAGGACTAGAAAACAAAGTCTGCAAGTTGGTGAAATCTCTATACGGCTTAAAGCAAGCTCCCAAAATGTGGCATGAGAAGTTAGACAAAGTTCTGAGGTCAAATAGCTACAGGGTCAGTGAAACAGACAAGTGTGTCTATACTAAATTTGCTGACGGAAGAGGAGTCATCTCGTTTGTCTATACGTAGACGACATGCTAATCCTAGGTACGAATTTAAGCTGTGTCACTGAGACAAAGAAGTTCCTCTCGACAAAGTTCAGTACGAAGGACTTGGGGGATGCTGATGTTATCTTGGGACTCAAGATCATCCGGACTGACACTGGACTAGCGCTGTCACAGTCTCATTACATTGAGAAGATGATCACTCGTTACGGGTATCAGGATCTTCCAGGGATCGATACGCCGTACAGGTGTGATCTGAAGCTGGAGCCTAATTCACGGGAAAGCGTCAGACAGATGGAATATGCAAGCGTAAGCGGGAGTTTGATGTATGCTACTACTGCTACAAGGCCTGACATAGCTTTCGCCGTGGGAATGCTGAGTCGTTTCACTAGCAACCCAGGTGTTGAACACTGGAAGGCTGTAAAACGGGTTATGAGATATCTCAAGAAGACTCAGACATATGCACTACACTTCAGCGGAGAACCGCAGGTTATAGAAGGCTTCAGTGATGCCAGCTGGTGCTCAGAGGTAGAGAGCGAGAGGTCCACAGGTGGATATATTTTTACTATGGGTGGAGCTGCTATATCGTGGAAATCGAAGAAGCAGACTATGCTCTCGCGGTCCTCCATGGAATCTGAGTTCTTTGCTCTTGACACCGCAGCTGAGGAAGCAGAATGGCTTTGGGAGCTCATGTATGATCTTCCAGTGGTTGGGGCGCAAATACCAGCAATACCGATATATTGCGACAACCAGGCGACTGCGGCGGTGGCATCAAATGATCTCTTCAACGGGAAGAAGAGGACTGTGCGGTTGAAGCACAGGACAGTACATGATCTTATCAAGAGAGGTGTAATTGCTGTAATTGATGTTCGGAGTCTGGAGAACCTGACGGATCCGTTCACGAAGGGCCTCAAGCGCCAGCTGGTCGACGACACAGCTTGTAAAATGGGCTTGAAGGTATTCTGATTGTGTCTTTGTAATCCTACCATAAAGTTTTATGTTATTGGTTCAAAGAGAAATCTACTAGGCATCTAACTTTTGGTTCAAGGGAGGATCACTGACTGAAAAACTATCAGGTTACAGTGGGTATTTGTTCTCCGGAACATGAAAGGGTTACGGACCCATAACCACTGTTGTCTACTATGTGTTTTCTGCGGAAAACTAATCCTGTGGGAGGTTGGCTTAAACGCCTTAATGAGTTCTCAGGCAGAGTGAATGTCTGGTGTGCTTTACAGGAAGCACGGTAAAGCAGCACTACAAGGAGTGTAACTCCATGCTACAGTGGGGTGACTCCACCATGAGGTTCCCGAGTATGGGGTGATTCCCAGGTATGGGGTAATGCCTCGGCTTTGTAAAGCCAAGTCACAGCGGCGTAGCACCGCAAATAGGCAGGTAGCCTAATGCTGTATGTTGTAATTAAAGAGTTGTAGACAGCACTACAAAGGGGAGGTCCCCATGTTACAGTAGTACGACACCACGATGAGGTTCCCGGGTAGGGGTAATGCCTCGGCCTTGCAAGCCATATCGTTGCGGCGTAACACCGCAAGGAAGCCTAAGGCTTCATGCTGGGTAGAATGGCACTACAAAGAGGCTGTGACCTCATGCTACAGTAGTATGACACTACGATGAGGTTCCCGGTAGGGGTAATGCCTCGGCTTTTAGGCCATGTCATAGCGGCGTAGCACCGCAAGGAAGCGCAAGGCTTCATGTCATGTCTCTTTAATAAAGAACTCACCTATAGTGTATGGAAAGAGATATCAGGCCGTCTCTTGAGGGTAAACTTGTAGACGCCCAAAATTATACACTGAAACCAGGCTGGCACAGGGCCTTTAATGTGCAGCCAGAAGCACATGTAACTACAATTTGTAAGTGGGAAGAATTTCAATTGTGGTGCAGAATTCAAGGCGTAGTCCATTCTTGTATCACTTTGTTGTTCAACCCATGCGGAAAGATTCAAGTCGTCAGCGACATCTATCCTAATGCAAAATGGACAGTTACTGTGGGGAACGCTCAACCCTGGACACATATATATGTTGTGATATATGGGGGATTGTTGGGGCTTTTAATTCTTGATGTATAGAGAACTTGTTCTCTACACACCTAGTGAACTTTAGTCCCACATCGGATAGCCCATGAGGTATCTCAACATATATATATGCATATATGTATTGTTGGATGTGCACATGGGTGGTGACCCAAAGGAGGGAACCATGTGGGTGATTTTACTAGGAGGTAAGAATAAGGCTCCAAATTAAGCATTCATGCTTTTTGCTCTTGGGAAATTCATTTCCAATGAAGCTAAGCCCCGTAGGGGCTTAGCGACTCGGACTCGGACTCGGACTCGGACTCGGACTCGGACTCGGGCTCATGGGCTCATGAGGCGTAATGTAGCGTTTTGTTGGCGCACTTTGCACTTAGCACGTCAGCTCGTCGCTAGGCGCATAGTGCGCTTAAGTTGCGCTCGTCGCGCGGCCACGTTGCGCATGCCCAGTTGCGCGGCCCAGTTGCGCGACCCAGGTTGCGCCCTGGTTGCGCTGGGTTGCGCTGGGTTGCGCGGGGTGCGCGGGTGCTCGAGTGCGCAAGTTGCGCGGGTCGTGCGGGTTGCGCGTGTGCGTGCGTGCGCGACGCCAGTTGCGCCAGCTTGCGCTGGTTGCGCTGATTGCGCCGCATGTGTCGCGCGCGCGGTGTACGCTGTGGCGCTGATGGCGCGCAGCGTGCGCTGAGGCGCAGATAGCGCGCTTGACCCGTTTAATGGCGCAATTTGTGCTGTGCGTGGCTGTCCACGTTCATAACTGCTGCTACATTTGTGGCACAGATTGTGGATCTGGACAGTTGCTTCTGTGCCTATATAAACAGAGCACTTCTCTCTCCAAATAGTTTTTGGGTGACAGAATTCAAAATTTCGGTGGAAGGAGAGTGCTGCTGTGCTGCGCAATCCGAGGAGTCTTTCGACAGAGCAAATACCAGAGCGTTCCAGAGTTCTGTTGAACTTGCTGGTTCATAGAAGCTGACCATGTGGCGGATCTAGCTTTGAGCACTGGTGTTCTTAACACCCCAGCAGGCCATCTTCCATCCATCGCCTGTCATCTACGTGGTTGCCTTTAGCAATTTGACCGGCATCTTCTTGTTAGAAGTGTCTTCGTCTTTTGCTACGTTTACGAAATCTTTTTAGATTCTCGTAATCCAGAATCCTCCTAGGATCTCTGTTACGCACCTTCCTTGAAGTGTTGCGTAGAAACATTGTCTTTACAATTGTTTCATTCTGTTTGTTTTCCATCGAAAATTGTACACAGGTTCTAACCAAATATCCCTCTTTTGAACTCTCAAAATAATGACAATAAATAATCAAAGAAAGCGTAAGAAAATAATATGGAATAAAGGCTTTGTTGTTGTTACAACATAATAGATATAAAACAATCCTCAAGGCAGAATCATATCAAATCATGCTCAACATACCTATCTGTGTTACTTTTAGCTTTTCATAACATGACTGCTAGAACTAAATATAGTGACCATTTTTTTTTGCTTCTGATTCTTTTTTTAAATAGTGTTTCCTATCAAACAAGCATTTGTTTTTCAAAGCAATACATGCGTACTATAAAATTCACCCTGTAATCTATAATTTCATAAAAATAATCAACATAAGTGTGTCAAACAGAAAGTACAAGGAGTACAGGAAGTTCTTGAAATACAGTTTTAATGAAAAGTTTTAGCATCATACCTATAGATGTTAGTATTGCAGCAACATCATAAATCGGGCTCCATTGATTCTGTAAGATATCTAAGCAAATGCTTCCATCTGCGTAAACTACAAGTATGCGAAGCAGAATTCAGGATGGAAAGCTGATATACTCGAACTATAACACGAAGCTCCGAAGGTAGAATCGAAATGAAGGCCAAAATTAGGGACGCTAAACTCTAGGAGGATCTCTTTAATTTTTTGAGCCACTTAAGAGCACAACAAAGTGACAAAAAAAAGAAATCTTTTGAGGCACTTAAGAGCACGCCAAAGTGACAAAAACAAAAAGAATCAAGCAACGAACATGTAAAAGATCCGTAACATATACACTTAACCACTGTCATATGTACTCTAGAATTATAGACAAGAAGCACTGTCGTTTCTCTAGAATTATAGACAAGAAGCATTGTCGTTTATTTTGTTTATTTGTTTTGCAGAAAGAAAATGCCATGTATCAGCATGAGAATACTACAGATGGAGAGGGTCCAGATGCTAACTTTGGAGCATTTCCACAGAATTTGGTGAATCCTGCACTTAATCCTGGACCACCCAATGATATAGATGGAGAGGGTCTAAATACTGAAGTTGGAGCATTTCCACAGAATTTGGTGAATCCTGGACCACTTAATCCTGGACCACCCAATCAGGTGGAAGCTGGAACACCCAATCAGGCGGAAGCTGGAACACCCAATCAGGGGGAAGCTGGATCACCCAACTGCAACGTCGGTCCTGGTAATGGGGACAATGTGGTTGGTTCTGGTAGCGGCAGTAGCGGAGATAATGGTAATGATCTAATAGATCACTGTCCCACACACTACATTATGTCAATTAACGTATATTTTTATTTCAAATGCAGATTCTCTAACACATACCATAGAACCCGATTATGATTCTGAATCCGAAACCGTACAAATTGCGGCAGAGGGACAGCCGCCTGGTACCACGCAAACTGCGGCTACTGAAACGAGGGAGGTAAGTTCACAATTGAACACTCACATGTGAACGTCCTGTCCTGCCCTTATCTGCCCACTATTTTGTTCTTGACACCTTACACTAATGCTCAAACAAGATGGGTTGTACCTACCCTGCACTCCACAACATGCACACTAACTGCTACTACAATCTCCTGTCAGCAGGTTTTAAACTGTCACCCACAGTACACTCGACACATACACACAGAATTTGGATCCTGTCCTAAAGTCAGACCCACACTTAAGCAACACAGACCTAGCCCAACTGCGCAGGCATTCCTGCACCAAAAGGACACCCACATACACACAGGATATCTGTGTTCACTCCCAAATGTTGCTATCCTACAGTTCAATGCCTTTGAGCTACAGGTTTCCTACTCTCCACTGGTAGGCTTCCTACAGGCCCCTAAAATCTGGGCATATGCTTAGGTTCATCCCCCCTGTACTAGGTGGACACACACTGTTCTTTAGGTGCATCCTATGGACTGCCAATGATGCTTCCCTGCACAACTACATAACTTGATAAACTCACACAGGTTTGCATATCAACCGTATAGGGTCACAAGCATGTGCACAGGAAGTATCCTATATTACCAACTGATACCAACCCTACACTTAGGTATCAGTTTTTCCCAACCGATAACAGAACCAAAACTCCTAACTGATATTGATTTATGTTAAAATTTGTGGTATTTTCAGGTCCGAATGCCAGGGATATTCGAAACAGGAGGGAGTTCGAACTCTGGACGAAATCAAAGAGGGATATTCGAAACAGGAGAGAGCTCGCGCTCTGGACAAAATGAGAGACAACATGGACAACCACCGACGGGAGAACAACCTGCGGAGGGAGAACCTGGTACCTCGCAAACCGAAACAAGGGAGGTAAGCTAACAATTGAGCACACACATGTATGACTGCTAACTGATACATAAGCTTCTATTTGGCACCCCCCGCTCCCTTCATTTATGCGACTGCTACACACAAAGTGGAAGTATCCTATATTACCAACTGATACCAACCCTACACTTAGGTATCAGTTTTTCCCAACCGATAACAGAACCAAAACTCCTAACTGATATTGATTTATGTTAAAATTTGTGGTATTTTCAGGTCCGAATGCCAGGGATATTCGAAACAGGAGGGAGTTCAAACTCTGGACGAAATCAAAGAGGGACATTCGAAACAGGAGAGAGCTCGCGCTCTGCACAAAATGAGAGACGACATGGACAACCACCGACGGGAGAACAACCTGAGGAGGGAGAACCTGGTACCTCGCAAACCGAAACAAGGGAGGTAAGCTTCTATTTGGCACCCCCCGCTCCCTTCATTTATGCGACTGCTACACACAAAGTAGAACTGGACACTTGCACCACATGTGGTTTGCAACCTGGCAGTTGGGTTCACATACAACACTATGTTCAGCCACACCTGTGTGTGAACATCCACCTCTGCTGCTAGGGGCAGCAGCATCCCTGCAATGCAAGGGGCCCCACATTCCTCTGTTGAGCCCTCCTGCAAATGTTTGACCTATGTTAAATGGTGTAACTTTTCAGGTCCAAAGGGCGGGGGAAGCAACACAAATGCAAGGACAACCTCCTGCGGAGGAAGCAGGGACCAGAGCCACAAGAAGAAGGGCTGCACCATTGCCACAGGCCACAGGGACAGGGACCGCAGGAGCAGGAGGGACCGCAGGGGCAGCATCGGCCACAAGAGCCACAAGAAGAAGGGCTGCACCATTGCCACAGGCCGCAAGGACAGGGACCGCAGGAGCAGGAGGGACCGCAGGGGCAGCATCGGCCACAAGAGCCACAAAAAGAAGGGCTGCACCATTGCCACAGGCCGCAGGGACAGGGACCGTAGGAGCAGGAGGGACCGCAGGGGCAGCATCGGCCACAAGAGCCACAAGAAGAAGGGCTGCACCATTGCCACAGGCCGCAGGGTCAGGGACCGCAGGAGCAGGAGGGACCGCAGGGGCAGCATCGGCCACAAGAGAAATCGCAAATGCGGCAAGAGCGGCAAGAGCCGCAAGAAGGGCGGCTGCACCGGAGCCACAGGCCGCAGTGGCCGACGGGGCCGCAGTGGCCGACGGGGCCGCAGTGGCCGACGGGGCCGACGTGGCCGACGTGGCCGACGGGGCCGACGCCGACGGGGCCGACGCCGACGTGGCCGACGTGGCCTGTGGCAATGGTGCAGCCCTTCTTCTTGTGGCTCTTGTGGCCGATGCTGCCCCTGCGGTCCCTCCTGCTCCTACGGTCCCTGTCCCTGCGGCCTGTGGCAATGGTGCAGCCCTTCTTCTTGTGGCTCTTGTGGCCGATGCTGCCCCTGCGGTCCCTCCTGCTCCTGCGGTCCCTGTCCCTGCGGCCTGTGGCAATGGTGCAGCCCTTCTTCTTGTGGCTCTTGTGGCCGATGCTGCCCCTGCGGTCCCTCCTGCTCCTGCGGTCCCTGTCCCTGCGGCCTGTGGCAATGGTGCAGCCCTTCTTCTTGTGGCTCTGGTCCCTGCTTCCTCCGCAGGAGGTTGTCCTTGCATTTGTGTTGCTTCCCCCGCCCTTTGGACCTGAAAAGTTACACATTTTAACATAGGTCAAACATTTGCAGGAGGGCTCAACAGAGGAATGTGGGCCCCTTGCATTGCAGGGATGCTGCTGCCCCTAGCAGCAGAGGTGAATGTTCATACACAGGTGTGGCTGAACATAGTGTTGTATGTGAACCCAACTGCCAGGTTACAAACCACATGTGGTGCAAGTGTCCAGTTCCACTTTGTGTGCAGCAGTCGCATAAATGAAGGGAGCGGGGGGTGCCAAATAGAAGCTTACCTCCCTTGTTTCGGTTTGCGAGGTACCAGGTTCTCCCTCCTCAGGTTGTTCTCCCGTCGGTGGTTGTCTATGTCGTCTCTCATTTTGTCCAGAGCGCGAGCTCTCTCCTGTTTCGAATATCCCTCTTTGATTTCGTCCAGAGTTCGAACTCCCTCCTGTTTCGAATATCCCTGGCATTCGGACCTGAAAATACCACAAATTTTAACATAAATCAATATCAGTTAGGAGTTTTGGTTCTATTATCGGTTGGAAAAAACTGATACCTAAGTGTAGGGTTGGTATCAGTTGGTAATATAGGATACTTCCACTTTGTGTGTAGCAGTCGCATAAATGAAGGGAGCGGGGGGTGCCAAATAGAAGCTTATGTATCAGTTAGCAGTCATACATGTGTGTGCTCAATTGTTAGCTTACCTCCCTTGTTTCGGTTTGCGAGGTACCAGGTTCTCCCTCCGCAGGTTGTTCTCCCGTCGGTGGTTGTCCATGTTGTCTCTCATTTTGTCCAGAGCGCGAGCTCTCTCCTGTTTCGAATATCCCTCTTTGATTTCGTCCAGAGTTCGAACTCCCTCCTGTTTCGAATATCCCTGGCATTCGGACCTGAAAATACCACAAATTTTAACATAAATCAATATCAGTTAGGAGTTTTGGTTCTGTTATCGGTTG
This sequence comes from Iris pallida, assembly GCA_029216955.1. NCBI lineage: Eukaryota > Viridiplantae > Streptophyta > Magnoliopsida > Asparagales > Iridaceae > Iris > Iris pallida. The sequence continues at coordinate 22,276,610 of JANAVB010000194.1, forward strand.
GGAAAAACTGATACCTAAGTGTAGGGTTGGTATCAGTTGGTAATATAGGATACTTCCTGTGCACATGCTTGTGACCCTATACGGTTGATATGCAAACCTGTGTGAGTTTATCAAGTTATGTAGTTGTGCAGGGAAGCATCATTGGCAGTCCATAGGATGCACCTAAAGAACAGTGTGTGTCCACCTAGTACAGGGGGGATGAACCTAAGCATATGCCCAGATTTTAGGGGCCTGTAGGAAGCCTACCAGTGGAGAGTAGGAAACCTGTAGCTCAAAGGCATTGAACTGTAGGATAGCAACATTTGGGAGTGAACACAGATATCCTGTGTGTATGTGGGTGTCCTTTTGGTGCAGGAATGCCTGCGCAGTTGGGCTAGGTCTGTGTTGCTCAAGTGTGGGTCTGACTTTAGGACAGGATCCAAATTCTGTGTGTATGTGTCGAGTGTACTGTGGGTGACAGTTTAAAACCTGCTGACAGGAGATTGTAGTAGCAGTTAGTGTGCATGTTGTGGAGTGCAGGGTAGGTACAACCCATCTTGTTTGAGCATTAGTGTAAGGTGTCAAGAACAAAATAGTGGGCAGATAAGGGCAGGACAGGACGTTCACATGTGAGTGTTCAATTGTGAACTTACCTCCCTCGTTTCAGTAGCCGCAGTTTGCGTGGTACCAGGCGGTTGTCCCTCTGCCGCAATTTGTACGGTTTCGGATTCAGAATCATAATCGGGTTCTATGGTATGTGTTAGAGAATCTGCATTTGAAATAAAAATATACGTTAATTGACATAATGTAGTGTGTGGGACAGTGATCTATTAGATCATTACCATTATCTCCGCTACTGCCGCTACCAGAACCAACCACATTGTCCCCATTACCAGGACCGACGTTGCAGTTGGGTGATCCAGCTTCCCCCTGATTGGGTGTTCCAGCTTCCGCCTGATTGGGTGTTCCAGCTTCCACCTGATTGGGTGGTCCAGGATTCACCAAATTCTGTGGAAATGCTCCAACTTCAGTATTTAGACCCTCTCCATCTGTATCATTGGGTGGTCCAGGATTAAGTGCAGGATTCACCAAATTCTGTGGAAATGCTCCAAAGTTAGCATCTGGACCCTCTCCATCTGTAGTATTCTCATGCTGATACATGGCATTTTCTTTCTGCAAAACAAATAAACAAAATAAACGACAATGCTTCTTGTCTATAATTCTAGAGAAACGACAGTGCTTCTTGTCTATAATTCTAGAGTACATATGACAGTGGTTAAGTGTATATGTTACGGATCTTTTACATGTTCGTTGCTTGATTCTTTTTGTTTTTGTCACTTTGGCGTGCTCTTAAGTGCCTCAAAAGATTTCTTTTTTTTGTCACTTTGTTGTGCTCTTAAGTGCCTCAAAAAATTAAAGAGATCCTCCTAGAGTTTAGCGTCCCTAATTTTGGCCTTCATTTCGATTCTACCTTCGGAGCTTCGTGTTATAGTTCGAGTATATCAGCTTTCCATCCTGAATTCTGCTTCGCATACTTGTAGTTTACGCAGATGGAAGCATTTGCTTAGATATCTTACAGAATCAATGGAGCCCGATTTATGATGTTGCTGCAATACTAACATCTATCCAGGTATGATGCTAAAACTTTTCATTAAAACTGTATTTCAAGAACTTCCTGTACTCCTTGTACTTCCTGTTTGACACACTTATGTTGATTATTTTTATGAAATTATAGATTACAGGGTGAATTTTACAGTACGCATGTATTGCTTTGAAAAACAAATGCTTGTTTGATAGGAAACACTATTTAAAAAAAGAATCAGAAGCAAAAAAAAAATGGTCACTATATTTAGTTCTAGCAGTCATGTTATGAAAAGCTAAAAGTAACACAGATAGGTATGTTGAGCATGATTTGATATGATTCTGCCTTGAGGATTGTTTTATATCTATTATGTTGTAACAACAAAGCCTTTATTCCATATTATTTTCTTACGCTTTCTTTGATTATTTATTGTCATTATTTTGAGAGTTCAAAAGAGGGATATTTTGTTAGAACCTGTGTACAATTTTCGATGGAAAACAAACAGAATGAAACAATTGTAAAGACAATGTTTCTACGCAACACTTCAAGGAAGGTGCGTAACAGAGATCCTAGGAGGATTCTGGATTACGAGAATCTAAAAAGATTTCGTAAACGTAGCAAAAGACGAAGACACTTCTAACAAGAAGATGCCGGTCAAATTGCTAAAGGCAACCACGTAGATGACAGGCGATGGATGGAAGATGGCCTGCTGGGGTGTTAAGAACACCAGTGCTCAAAGCTAGATCCGCCACACGGTCAGCTTCTAGGAACCAGCAAGTTCAACAGAACTCTGGAACGCTCTGGTATTTGCTCTGTCGAAAGACTCCTCGGATTGCGCAGCACAGCAGCACTCTCCTTCCACCGAAATTTTGAATTCTGTCACCCAAAAACTATTTGGAGAGAGGAGAAGTGCTCTGTTTATATAGGCACAGAAGTAACTGTCCAGACCCACAATCTGTGCCACAAATGTAGCAGCAGTTATGAGAACCATCGACGGGAGAACAACCTGAGGAGGGAGAACCTGGTACCTCGCAAACCGAAACAAGGGAGGTAAGCTTCTATTTGGCACCCCCCGCTCCCTTCATTTATGCGACTGCTACACACAAAGTGGAACTGGACACTTGCACCACATGTGGTTTGCAACCTGGCAGTTGGGTTCACATACAACACTATGTTCAGCCACACCTGTGTGTGAACATCCACCTCTGCTGCTAGGGGCAGCAGCATCCCTGCAATGCAAGGGGCCCCACATTCCTCTGTTGAGCCCTCCTGCAAATGTTTGACCTATGTTAAAATGTGTAACTTTTCAGGTCCAAAGGGCGGGGGAAGCAACACAAATGCAAGGACAACCTCCTGCGGAGGAAGCAGGGACCAGAGCCACAAGAAGAAGGGCTGCACCATTGCCACAGGCCGCAGGGACAGGGACCGTAGGAGCAGGAGGGACCGCAGGGGCAGCATCGGCTACAAGAGCCACAAGAAGAAGGGCTGCACCATTGCCACAGGCCGCAGGGTCAGGGACCGCAGGAGTAGGAGGGACCGCAGGGGCAGCATCGGCCACAAGAGCCACAAGAAGAAGGGCTGCACCATTGCCACAGGCCGCAGGGACAGGGACCGCAGGAGCAGGAGCAGGAGGGACCGCAGGGGCAGCATCGGCCACAAGAGCCACAAGAAGAAGGACTGCACCATTGCCACAGGCCGCAGGGACAGGGACCGCAGGAGCAGGAGGGACCGCAGGGGCAGCAGCGGCTGCAAGAGAAATCGCAAATGCGGTAAGAGCGGCAAGAGCCGCAAGAAGGGCGGCTGCACCGGAGCCACAGGCCGCAGTGGCCGACGGGGCCATAGTGGCCGACGGGGCCGCAGTGGCCGACGGGGCCGCAGAGGCCGACGTGGCCGCAGTGGCCGACGTGGCCGCGGCCGACGTGGCCGACGCCGCCGACGTGGCCGCGGCCGACGTGGCCGACGCCGCCGACGTGGCCGACGCCGCCGACGGGGCCGACGCCGCCGACGGGGCCGACGCCGCCGACGGGGCCGACGTGACCGCAGTGACCGACGGGGCCGACGTGACCGACGTGGCCGCAGTGACCGACGGGGCCGCAGTGACCGATGTAGGGGCCGACGGGACCGACGCAGGGGCCGACGGGACCGACGCAGGGGCCAATCCCACGCCCGACGCAGGGGCAGCAGCGGCCGCAAGAGCGGCCGCAAGACTGAGAAGAGCGGCAAGAATAGAGGCAAGAAGAGCCGCAAGAACGGCAAAAATAGCAGCAAGAAGGGCGGCACAAGCGGCAAGGGCGGCTGCATTGCCACAGGCCACAGGGGCAGCAGTGACCGACGGGACCGCAGGGGCCGACACAGGGGCAAATCCCACGACCGACGCAGGGACAGACGCAGGGGCCAATCCCACGACCGACGCCGGGGCCAATCCAACGACCGACGCAGGAACCGGTGCCAATCCCACGGCCGACCCCACGGCCGATCCCACGCCCGATCCCACGGCCACGGCAGGCGACAGGGCCACTGGAGAGCATACTTTGAGCATGTCAGAATCTAGCAACGAAATTCCTGGTGTTTTTTATACGTCGGCTAAACAATGGATAGACATGCAACCAATGGATAGATGATAGTTGATACTTACCGAACATGTGGTTAAATGCTAGTTACCAACACTTGTGGATAAATGACAGTTTCCTATCCTAGCCTATTTTTTATCTAACTGCTTTTAGAAACTGTAAAAAGACCTTAGGGCGTGTTTGCTCGACCACTTGCCGGCGCCACCATTACACGGGACATCGCCACATCAGAGCGGCAACCGAGCGGCGCCTCCGCCGGACTTCATCATCGGTGAGCCTTCGACTCTCCCTACTCGTGATGTGGAAAGCGAGTGTTGGAAAGAGAGAATGACCTTGGCTCTTGAATGTGAGTGGACAGCGTAGAAGGGGTCACTTGAGTACTTGACCCTTCGGGTTCCCAAGGGTCACTTGATCCTTCAATTAATGAAGGGGTGTGACTCATGTCTCATGGGTTTCCGAGCCACACTATGGCCTGTGGAGGATGTACTTTGACCCTTCACAACCAAAGGCCACCTATGTGGTTGAAGATGGGTAGTTTGGACCCGTCACAATTCGAAAGGCCACCGAGTACAGTCAGTGTTTTAAAAACCGGACCGGTGGTTGATCCGGTCAAAGGCAGTGAATTGGATCAAATTGGTTCAACCAGCTGGTTCAACCACTAGGTTATCCTAAGGCCTTGGTTCACGGAAAGGAAATGCATTTTCTTGTATTTTTTATGGGAATGGAAAAGTAGGATTCGTCTCACATTTCTTTTACGTTGTTTGGTAAAACAAGAAAATCACTTAGAAAAGACCATTTAATTTTCTTTAATATGTTTGGTTGGTGCATAAAAAGGAAGCAAAAATATAGCAATGTTCCAATAATATCCTTACCTTTTAAAATAAAAATAACATTATGAAAAATAACATTAATGGTAAAATAAGCAATATCACATGGTGACTTTTGTCATAATTTTTTTAATAAATGTTGGGAAAGGAGGAGGGAAAATCAATCCCATGGGTCAGAGTGGAACCATATTCCTTCCAATTTTTTTCCTTCTCAGGAAATTGATTCCCAAGTTTGTGGCTACCAAACAAAGGAGGCCTTTCCTGGTTCCTTAAATCCGTGAACCAAACGAGGCCTTCATGTGGTCCAAATTAATCCTCTATTGACATTCATTTTTTACAAAAATACTAATTTTTTAAAAACACCGGGTCAATACTGAATCGGACCGGAAAAACAACCGGTTCACGGGCGAACCGGTTGGTCCGGTCCGGTTCTTAAAACACTGAGTACAGTATTAGTGTTGTATTTTACTGATTAATTGAGCGTCGGTGTAATCGATTGGTATTTAGTCAAATTTTTTGGTATTTTTTAAATTGGTATTTATAAAATCAATATCAATATCGTACCATTTAGAATCGATTTTTTTTAGTTTCGGTTAAATCAATCCTTAGCGTTCTTAACATAACTTCAACTCCACAAAAATTCTCTAAGTTCTAAGAAACTGATTAAAACAAAGATAAAAATGAGAGTGAAGTATAAAATTAATCACAAACAACATTATATATATATATATATATATATATATATATATATATATATATATATATATATATATACTTTATATATATATATATATATATATATATATATATATATATATATATATAAAGTATATATATATATATATATATATATATATATATATATATATATATATGGTTGGTCCGGTATTTTCGGTATGGTATTACACTCAAACAGTTACCACTACCATTATACCATATTTTAGTCAGTTCGGCATTCGGTATCGGTATATAATTTTGATTCAATTTTTTTGGATACTTTTAATCGGTATTCGGTCGATTTTTCGGTATTGGTTGGCATTTGCTCACCCATATTTGATAGGATTAGTATATGATACAGTACTTTATGCCGTATGATATAGTTATATGTATACTGTTCTTTACATTTGGATGTAGACCTTATACTGATTATTAAACTTACTTATATGTAAGAAATAAATTATTTATTGATATTTTAGTAATATCTTATCTATGATAGTTTATTAAATAAGGACGGGTGTATTTCAAAATAATAATATTTTCAAATATATTTTGCCATAAATAATCATAAATATAGGATGGTGTGTCCTTCTTTCCTATTAATGGTTTAATCAGCATCTAATCGTGCTATCCTATGTGTGACTTTATGCTCCATTAATTGATCAACTGTTGGCTGTATGAACTATTATTTGGGACACCTGGATATCGGGTTTGGATCTTGGACTCTATTGTGTTGGCCCAATGGATGTATCATATTTTTGAATATGGTTAATCGATTAAGTTTAGCATTTCATTATCACTAATCTTCACACAATCACTATAGCATTTCTGCTTATACTCATACCTTTGGTGATATGTGCTTATTGTTTTACATTTTAGTGATATAAGCTCTCATTGTATCTACCTTAAATTTAATCGAGTGGACCAAATCAAGACTATGTCTTTGATTATGGTTATTCAATTAAGTTTAACATTATGCTATCACTATTACTTATGCTATCACTATAGCTCTTTTACTTAAACTCAGCATTGTCCTAATGTGCTTTAAACTTGCTACCTTGTATATTGCTTTGTTCGTCTAACATGTATTTGCAGAAAAGCAATAAACAAGATCAAACATGGACATATGCATAAAGAAATCAAGATGGGCCAAAGACGACGGTCTCCCACAAGATTTCTCTAAACCACCTGACGACATCTCCGGAGCCACGCACTCGGGGGTTCCGCTGCCCGGTCAGCGGACGGAGGTCGAGGGAGCAGTGCCCCTCGTCGGGGGTTCGGTGGCGAAGCCCCCGAAAGGTATCCAGTTTTCACAAACTGGGTATCTTTGGACAGCTGCCGTCAAGGAAGAAGCCAGCATCTATCAAGGGAAGAAGCCAAGCCAAGCTATCATCATTTCAAGACTCTGAAGAAGCCTGCACCTGCTACAGTACATCTGGAGTCTGTAATGAGTCTTAGGAATATTTGTAAACACAAGAAATGGATGGGAAAATCGAATGCTAGGGTAGAAACTAGCCCTGGATCATTTTTGGTTGGAAAACGGCATACCGACGGTATACCGGTTCATACCGACGGTATACCGATTTTGTTCACAGAAAGTTTCTGTCTACAAAATCGGCATACCGACGGTATACCGGTCCGTACCGACGGTATACCGATTCTGTAACGTTGCTTTTCCAACGGTCGGATTTCCAACATTAAATGATCCCAACGGCTATATTTCTAGCCGTTGCAATCCCAGTCCGGTATACCGACGGTATGCCGTTGCATACCGACGGTATACCGGTTGCTGACTGAAAAGTTACATTTGTGCTCTTTTCTTTGCTTTGTTTATAAATAGCCTTGAACCCTTTCATTCAAGGTTGATGCTTTGAGCCTAAAAATTTCCAAACCACCAAAGCATATCCATAAACAACTCTACAAAGCTTTCATTTGCCATCCACAAATTGTGTTAGAGTTATTGAGCCTAAAAGTAAGATCTTCATCTTATTGTATAAGGAGATCAAAACCTATTGTGAAAGATTGAAGTTGGAGAGTCTTCGGATCCAAACTCTTGATTGAAGTCGGAGAGCCCTTCGGATGAAAGCTCTTGTCTAAGAAGTTGGCGAGTTCTTCGGATCAAAGCTCGTGTTGAAGTTGACGAGTCTTCGGATCCAAACTCGTGTGAAACTATTTATTCAATAGTGGATTAAAGCCGGAGAGAGTTCCGGGACTGGAGTGCCCCTTGGGAGGATACCAGGATATATCGAGTGTCAGTATTGTTTTTGCTTCTTCTCTTGCACTTATATTTTTAAATTGCCTATTAGCTTGTGTTAAGTGCTTAATTAGTTAGCTTGACCCTATTCACCCTCCCTCTAGGGTTCCTATATATTGGACTTTGGAATCTATCTGGGGCATTATTGGACATTATGATCTGCGACATATTTGGAACTTATTATGGACTACAGATTGTAATTTATTCCGTGTCGACACGTTCGTGTTGCGCACGTCGACGTCCGATACCCGAGACAAGTACTTTCAACGAATGCTCTCATTTCATGTTGGTTATTGTATTTTAGATTTAGATGTGCATACTATGATTCTGTCACGATATCCACACGAGATTAGTATTTATGGATCCCTGCATGATTATTATATCCCTGACTACCCCGTTCCCTGTTTACTTACTTCATGTTTTCCTGCTATGATTAGAATCCACGCATGCTAATTAGTCGCAAAGTACTTTAGTATATATGTGATCAAAACCCTATATAATTCGTGATTCCGTGTTTTCATGCCTGCTGGCTAATCATACACTATAATATGATTGAGCCTTGTCACGACCCGCACCCTGATTAGGGGCACGAGAACGTGGGTACGTCCAGCCTACGCCGCAGTGTCGGCGGTAGAACGCTGTATAGGTCATCTATAACATCTAACATCTAATAACAACATATATAAACCTGTCATCTCCGCACGGAGGTATAACATAACATCTCAACTCTATATCTCAAACACAAGTCTAGGAAAGATAGAACATGATATGGAATCAGATGAAAGGAAGAACTGAATATATATAGAGTTATCGCACCACACAAAGTAGATGTCCAACACAAATAAGTACAAGACCTGAAATATAACTAAGTCACAACTAACAATCGGAACAGTCCGATACAAAATGAAAACTGTAAACACTAGACTAGACTAGACACCCTCTACTGAGCTAGATGCTCCTCAGGCTCCTGAAGGTCACCCTCATGTGTCCCATAGAAGGTAGGACAGTCACCATCATCATCTGTAATATTTTCAACAGGTCCAGTCAGGACAGGAACGAGAACAATACATCTCACGCAGTTCATATCATGTTGGAAAATGTAAAGCATGCATAGAGTAAGATACATGGACTGTAAAGAAATATATATAAAAACGAGAGAGATTTGATAACTGAAAATATCTATATATATGATAAGTAAGAACTGTAGGTAACCTGTGATTTAGAGCATGAGATGGTTATATAAACGGGCTTAGGACATATACAAGATTTCACAAGATTTCACAAGAATTTGTACAAGATGGGATTTTGATCACATAACCATTTCCTACTCACCCTCCCCAATCAATACACAAGGATCCAGTCAAGTTACGTTACCTTGCACAAGAGGTTTTTATCATGGTTGCTCACGTGATCATGAGAGTACAAGATTGCACAAGAGTATACATGAAAGCGGTATACATGAAATACAAGATGTTCGTGAAAAGCACATGACAACTGTATCTGATGCACCCCGAGGGAGATAACATCGCATAACAAGATCCATATAGTACCAATCCGTGATAATGACGTGACAGCATCATGTAAAGTAATCTAAAGCAAGAATATAAGTCCTAACAAGCATGAAAAGATCAGAGAATGTACTCGCCTGTCATCCTGTATGACTGATATGAATAGATGTCCGAACTGGTGTCACAGAGTCCTATTTAGAGTAAAACAGGTCACAACATATCCACAATGGTAAAAATAGAGTATACAATGCATACTACATGATTCTAGGTCAATCTGGTCAAAAGTCAACTCTTGGTCAACTTTCTAATCAAACTAGTCAAATACTAGTCAACATGATCAATCTGGGTCAAGTCTAGATCAAACTACGTCTACTAGTTAGGATTTTAGTCAAACTAGCTAAACTAGTTGTTTTAGGTCATTCTTAGTCAATTCTAGGTTAACTAGGTCAACTTTGACCAAAGGTTGACTTTGGTCAACCCTTAGTCAACAAGGGTCAACAAGTTGGGTTTTGGGCCATTAGGGTTAGCCCCAAGCCATAGGCTAATACTCTTGGCCATAGGCTAGTCATAGGGTTATTGGTTATAGGTTTTCATCTAAACCTATACCTTAACAAGTTATATATATATATATATATATATATATATATATATATATATATAAATAGATAGACACTAGCTACCCATATATCAAAATATGAATATCATATATAGTACAAACCCACACTCACACATATATACATATAACACTATGTATGACATAGTGAGACCAAACACCAATGTATATATATCACTATATATATACATATATATATATATATATATATATATATATATATATATATATATAACCTATATACATATTTTACTTATATATATATAGATAGGAGAGAGAGACTTAGATTAAGAGAGAGAGAATGAGAGAGAGAGTGAAGAGAGAAGTGCAGGACATAACAGTAAGGGAGAGGAGAGCTGGACAGGACAGGAAGGGAATGGGATGGTTCCTGGAACCAAAATCCAGCCCTCAACACACACACACACAGTAAATATATACATATATATGTATATACACACACAACAACACCTACACACTACCAAATATCCCCAAAACTCACCCACACTCACACATACATATATACTACATATACATATACTAAAATACACCTATACAATGTATAAATCATATTAAAAATCGATTTTACAAAACTGGAAATAATACAAAATCAGGAAACTAATGGACTGTGTAGGTAAACAAGGGTAAACCCGATTTCACCCACGAAACCAAACTAAGACTCGATCCTATGGGTTGGTAATTAACACCCCACACATACACTAGTGTCCTAGGTGCCTGACACGACACCACGACACGGTTTCACGTGTCCAATCTCACAAAAATACTACACGGGTAAATTCCTGACACTCAACGCGTGCACAGCGTCGTGCACGTGTTCACGTGTCTCATGGACACACCACGAGACACGACACCACTCGTGGTCACACACACGTGTAGCCCACATATAGGGCTACATGATGGACACTCTGTTACGTGTCCACGTGTCTCACAGTGTCGACACGAGAGCCGTATCAGTCGTGAAAACACGACTGATACGCGCAAGTTTCGACAGCGTCGTGCACGCTGTCACAAGCCTCGTGCTCGTGGCACAGGACACGAAGCACACGTGCTCGTGTCCACGTGTACACCACATGAAGGGCTACACGATGGTGTCATCACGAGGCACCCAAGTGTCGTGTCCGCGCGATACGACACGCTCGAAGTTGCCCTCGTGCGTGTGTGCGTTGACAGCCCGTGTCCAGTGCGAGTGAGATTTCTCACTCGACATGACACGAGGCGACACCAAATTTTGGGGGCATGTTCGCAGACAATGCCCCCGTGCCCATGTCAAAAATCTCGTGTCCTAGTGCACTGTGCAGCGAGTACGAGGGGTGGGGTAGCAGGACACGCACGCGCGTGCTCGTGCAGTGGGTTCGTGTCCAATTTGGACACGGACACAGCACGAAAAAGTGCTCAGTCAAGTTGGTTCGTGATCAGCAAGTCTAGGGCTTCACAAAAGTGTAATTTGTTTTACAATTTAACAAAAACAAATCCTAAGTGGCATTTCAACAAACAAGGTTTCCTAGTCTAGGATACGTGTCCGATACGGACACCAAACCGACTCTAATTTTTACCAAACTGGACCTACAGTTCCCTAGTACCTAGATGCATGCAAATATGAAGACAAAACACAATATTAACATGGTTTATGGACATTTACCTATTGATGCAAATCCAATGAAAATCAAGGAAAATGGGGGTGTGTGTTCTTCCACTTGATGATGTCCAATGCCTCTAAATCCTTGATTGCTAGTTCCCCTTAGCACCCTAGATGTTGTAGGGTCCCAATGCAAGAGACTAGAGTGAATTTGGATCAAAATAGCTCAAGTTGTGAAGGGTTGAAGGAATGGGAATTTTCTAGGAATTAATTTCATGTAAATTATTCATGAATTAATTTAATGGGGTTTTATAGAATTGTGGGCTGCCAAGGGGGGGTCCTTGGCTGCCAAGGGGGGTAGGGGAGGTGTCCTTGGCTTTCTTCTAGGCTAAGGCAAGACTTGTGTAAAGGGTTTAGATATTTGGAGTGTTTTGTGCAAAATATCAATAAAGTAATATCTAGATATTTAACTTACTTTACCCCATGACCAATCTTCATCCTAAAGCTTCTAGATTAGTGGCTAACCTCTAGTTTAGGGTAGGATAGGTTAGGAACTAATCATGGGACTTTAACCATGATTAAAATAATATTAAAATCACATAATCTCAAATAAAGTCTAGTAAATTACCAAAATACCCTTTAGGCTAAAAAGCCCTAATTTGATGTTCTAAGCCTATGGCTAGGCTCACATGATCATGGTTAGTCTCTAGGTTATGAAAAACTAGAATTTACACTAAGGTTATACTAGTAAAGTCACAAAGTCATAAGTCGTGACTTAGAAATGGTTTTGACTAACTAGAAATCACCAAAAATCATATCATGACTAAAATACTATTAATTAATAATAAAAATAATAAATTTTCAAAAATATCCCAATTTCAGAAAACTGGGTGCTACAAGTCTACCCTCCTTAAAATAATTTCGTCCTCGAAATTTAGATGGTCGTACTCCTCCTAGGTCAAACTTCCAACAGTCAGGGACGAAGCTACTACCTAGCAACATACAAGGTCAACAAGCAAAATATGGGTAGTAGACCTACACTGGGTCATGTCCAAAAATTGGTTGGCAGTTTTAGGTCATAAGGTGTCCTTAATTCAAATCGAAATCAAAAGTAACTCCATAGGGTAAATCAGGATGGAGCCTCGGGTCAGGAAAATCATACTAAGCAAACGAAGCACACGATGGTATGCTTGAGTGGGACACTAAGGTCATGGGTGTAGAGTGTCATGTCTAGGTCATGTATGTGAAGTCAGTTTTGAGGAAACAACTAGTCTTGTGCTCCTAATTTAAAAGTCACGGTAATGTGTCTACGATGATCATAATTTAGAGTGGAAAAGGTCTATGGCCTAAATTGAACCGGAAATTGTGATGCAATAGTGGTACAAGGGGGAACATGTTAAATGGGACAGTTTGTGGTATCATCTAGGTGCACTAGTCATTCTAGATCAAGACTGTCCTATGGTATCAAAACGTACAAGCAATCTAGGGTGTCCTAATTGGGAAAGTAAGGGAACAACAATCATCAAGGCTATAGGGCCGTCTACCATCCTATATAAAAATTGGTCATTAACAAGTAACTGAGAAATCATTAAAAGATTTACTATTCCATAAAGTGGTAAAAATTGAAAATTTAGGTACAAACAATCACAAATAGATTTTAGTCTTGACACGATCTAAGTTGATCAATTTCAGGATAAATTGAGATTTGGGCAAGATGGAAATTCAATGAAATCAAGTATGAGCACGAGCATCCAATGATGAAGATCCAGGTCATGATTAAATTTAATTCAACTGGATACGAATACGAGGTTCATAGGCGATAAAAGTAATTCCAAGAAGAATTGTCGAGGCTGTTGCGGATAAGATTCTAGGGCAAGTTTATCTGTCTCCATCCACGTAGATTAATATATGAAAAGCGAACCAAAACGCAATAGGTTGATCAGACCATCATGCGCCGGTTCTGATTAGACAATATGTTAGTGGGTGCGCACCCAATAAAATATGTCATGATCAAGCTCGAAAAGGATAAGCTTGTAAAACTAAGGATAAATTTATAGCATAAGATAAAAGGGTGGAAATGATGAAAGAAAATACATAGTCCAAGATCCTTAACCAATCGGGTCAAGCATTCAAGATAAGGTACAAGGTTAGAAGGTCTCAATAAAGTCTTTATTTGAGGAAATGTCGAGTAAGTAAGGTTTGGGATACAGTCACATTGTTTGGTAGAAAGGGTTGAGCAAGATACAAAAATAGAGGGGACAGTTCATTTCAAGGGAAAGCAATTAGCAAGAGAATTAGATGGCAAGAAACAGATGAGAATTTTCTCATAAATGTGATTGAGTACCTTAAAATAAAAGATATTAATCTAATACAAAGAAATTAAAATCAACGACTACAAAAATTTCAAAATCATCAACTAACACCAGGATTCAAGTTCTACAGTGAATCCTCCAAAAATCAAATTCAATCAAGGAAAAAAGAGTTTAAATCGTAATTCAAAATGAGATTCTCAAGGGTCATCCCAGGAATCTCTCAAGGTATCCTAACAGTGATTGAGTATCCTCTCTCACTAAGCCTATTCCTCAAATCCTATCACAGGCTGTAGTGATACTCTAGTTCGAATACCACTACATAAACTCGACCTGCGTGGGCCACCACAAAAACGTGTCACGACCCGCACCCTGATTAGGGGCACGAGAACGTGGGTACGTCCAGCCTACGCCGCAATGTCGGCGGTAGAACGCTGTATAGGTCATCTATAACATCTAACATCTAATAACAACATATATAAACCTGTCATCTCCGCACGGAGGTATAACATAACATCTCAACTCTATATCTCAAACACAAGTCTAGGAAAGATAGAACATGATATGGAATCAGATGAAAGGAAGAACTGAATATATATAGAGTTATCGCACCACACAAAGTAGATGTCCAACACAAATAAGTACAAGACCTGAAATATAACTAAGTCACAACTAACAATCGGAACAGTCCGATACAAAATGAAAACTGTAAACACTAGACTAGACTAGACACCCTCTACTGAGCTAGATGCTCCTCAGGCTCCTGAAGGTCACCCTCATGTGTCCCATAGAAGGTAGGACAGTCACCATCATCATCTGTAATATTTTCAACAGGCCCAGTCAGGACAGGAACGAGCACAATACATCTCACGCAGTTCATATCATGTTGGAAAATATAAAGCATGCATAGAGTAAGATACATGGACTGTAAAGAAATATATATAAAAACGAGAGAGATTTGATAACTGAAAATATCTATATATATGATAAGTAAGAACTGTAGGTAACCTGTGATTTAGAGCATGAGATGGTTATATAAACGGGCTTAGGACATATACAAGATTTCACAAGATTTCACAAGAATTTGTACAAGATGGGATTTTGATCACATAACCATTTCCTACTCACCCTCCCCAATCAATACACAAAGATCCAGTCAAGTTACGTTACCTTGTACAAGAGGTTTTTATCATGGTTGCTCACGTGATCATGAGAGTACAAGATTGCACAAGAGTATACATGAAAGCGGTGTACATGAAATACAAGATGTTCGTGAAAAGCACATGACAACTGTATCTGATGCACCCCGAGGGAGATAACATCGCATAACAAGATCCATATAGTACCAATCCGTGATAATGACGTGACAGCATCATGTAAAGTAATCTAAAGCAAGAATATAAGTCCTAACAAGCATAAAAAGATCAGAGAATGTACTCGCCTGTCACCCTGTATGACTGATATGAATAAATGTCCGAACTGGTGTCACAGAGTCCTATTTAGAGTAAAACAGGTCACAACATATCCACAATGGTAAAAATAGAGTATACAATGTATACTACATGATTCTAGGTCAATCTGGTCAAAAGTCAACTCTTGGTCAACTTTTTAATCAAACTAGTCAAATACTAGTCAACATGATCAATCTGGGTCAAGTCTAGATCAAACTACGTCTACTAGTTAGGATTTTAGTCAAACTAGCTAAACTAGTTGTTTTAGGTCATTCCTAGTCAATTCTAGGTTAACTAGGTCAACTTTGACCAAAGGTTGACTTTGGTCAACCCTTAGTCAACAAGGGTCAACAAGTTGGGTTTTGGGCCATTAGGGTTAGCCCCAAGCCATAGGCTAATACTCTTGGCCATAGGCTAGTCATAGGGTTATTGGTTATAAGTTTTCATCTAAACCTATACCTTAACAAGTTATACATATATATATATATATATATATATATATATATATATATATATATATATATATATATATATATATATAATATATATATATATATATAAATAGATAGACACTATATATATCAACCTATATACATATTTTACTTATATATATATATAGATAGGAGAGAGAGACTTAGATTAAGAGAGAGAGAATGAGAGAGAGAGAGTGAAGAGAGAAGTGCAGGACATAACAGTAAGGGAGAGGAGAGCTGGACAGGACAGGAAGGGAATGGGATGGTTCCTGGAACCAAAATCCAGCCCTCAACACACACACACAGTAAATATATACATATATATGTATATACACACACAACAACACCTACACACTACCAAATATCCCCAAAACTCACCCACACTCACACATACATATATACTACATATACATATACTAAAATACACCTATACAATGTATAAATCATATTACAAATCGATTTGAAAATCGATTTTACAAAACTGGAAATAATACAAAATCAGGAAACTAATGGACTGTGTAGGTAAACAAGGGTAAACCCGATTTCACCCACGAAACCAAACTAAGACTCGATCCTATGGGTTGGTAATTAATACCCCACACATACACTAGTGTCCTAGGTGCCTGACACGACACCACGACACGGTTTCACGTGTCCAATCTCACAAAAACACTACACGGGTAAATTCCTGACACTCAACGCGTGTACAGCGTCGTGCACGTGTTCACGTGTCTCGTGGACACACCACGAGACACGACACCACTCGTGGTCACACACACGTGTAGCCCACATATAGGGCTACACGATGGACACTCTGTTACGTGTCCACGTGTCTCACAGTGTCGACACGAGAGCCGTATCAGTCGTGAAAACACGACTGATACGCGCGAGTTTCGACAGCGTCGTGCACGCTGTCACAAGCCTCGTGCTCGTGGCACAGGACACGAAGCACCACGTGCTCGTGTCCACGTGTACGCCACATGAAGGGCTACACGATGGTGTCATCACGAGGCACCCAAGTGTCGTGTCCGTGCGACACGACACGCTCGAAGTTGCCCTCGCGCGCGTGTGCGTTGACAGCCCGTGTCCAGTGCGAGTAAGATTTCTCACTCGATACGACACAAGGCGACACCAAATTTTGGGGGCATGTTCGCAGACAATGCCCCCGTACCTATGTCAAAAATCTCGTGTCCTAGTGCACTGTGCAGCGAGTACGAGGGGTGGGGTAGCAGGACACGCACGCGCGTGCTCGTACAGTGGGTTCGTGTCCAATTTGGACACGGACACAGCACAAAAATGTGCTCAGTCAAGTTGGTTCGTGATCAGCAAGTCTAGGGCTTCACAAAAGTGTAATTTGTTTTACAATTTAACAAAAACAAATCCTAAGTGGCATTTCAACAAACAAGGTTTCCTAGTCTAGGATACGTGTCCGATACGGACACCAAACCGACTCTAATTTTCACCAAACTGGACCTACAGTTCCCTAGTACCTAGATGCATGCAAATATGAAGACAAAACACAATATTAACATGGTTTATGGACATTTACCTATTGATGCAAATCTAATGAAAATTAAGGAAAATGGGGGTGTGTGTTCTTCCACTTGATGATGTCCAATGCCTCCAAATCCTTGATTGCTAGTTCCCCTTAGCACCCTAGATGTTGTAGGGTCCCAATGCAAGATACTAGAGTGAATTTGGATCAAAATAGCTCAAGTTGTGAAGGGTTGAAGGAATGGGAATTTTATAGGAATTAATTTCATGTAAATTATTCATGAATTAATTCAATGGGGTTTTATAGAATTGTGGGCTGCCAAGGGGGGTCCTTGGCTGCCAAGGGGGGTAGGGGAGGTGTCCTTGGCTTTCTTCTAGGCTAAGGCAAGACTTGTGTAAAGGGTTTAGATATTTGGAGTGTTTTGTGCAAAATATCAATAAAGTAATATCTAGATATTTAACTTACTTTACCCCATGACCAATCTTCATCCTAATGCTTCTAGATTAGTGGCTAACCTCTAGTTTAGGGTAGGATAGGTTAGGGACTAATCATGGGACTTTAACCATGATTAAAATAATATTAAAATCACATAATCTCAAATAAAGTCTAGTAAATTACCAAAATACCCTTTAGGCTAAAAAGCCCTAATTTGATGTTCTAAGCCTATGGCTAGGCTCACATGATCATGGTTAGTCTCTAGGTTATGAAAAACTAGGATTTACACTAAGGTTATACTAGTAAAGTCACAAAGTCATAAGTCGTGACTTAGAAATGGTTTTGACTAACTAGAAATCACCAAAAATCATATCATGACTAAAATACTATTAATTAATAATAAAAATAATAAATTTTCAAAAATACCCCAATTTCAGAAAACTGGGTGCTACAAGCCTGACCAAGTAGATCTCTTAGCCCGATCACATATAGAACACAGTACTTTAATTTCACGTAGTGTAGCTATGACTCCTGCATTTCATATTGATATGTCATTACCATAATTTCCTGCTTACCTTATCTACTCTTACCATGTTACTATTTTTTTTGAAAAAAACCATGTTACTATTTTATTCCAGTATTATCTCTTCTATTTCATGTCTTGTAATAATTATCATATTATGGGTAGTAGTTCCCGTGTTGTACTTGCTCCAATCCTGACTGGGATAACAACATTTTTAGGAGATGACCTAAAAAACTGGTGCACTACTAATTATGATGCTCCCGAGGCGGATCATGGTTTAATTGAGGATGCATAAGACGATGTTGTCGATGAGCCTTTGGAGGATGCATAGCTTAGCTTAGACTTTATTTATGTCTTTTAGATTTCATTCCAGAATATTTGCTGAGTTGTAATAATTTGGGGGTGACTGTACCTAACTATCCGAGTTGTACTGTCACGCTCCAGAACCAGAATACTGGAGAGCGGAGGACAGACACAGCCAGCTACATATGTTGAAGTGCAACCCACCTCGCTATACGATCACGGCTGTCTAGATACATGAGGGTCTAACTACAAGACATCAGTCCCTTATGGTCAAAAACAAGCCTATTATCTCAATCTCCAGCAAGTAATACAGTTACAAGATGTCAGACCATCAAATATACAATAGTAAGGCATCCCATACATTACATATTCGGATGATCATGAAGCTAGTCATACAAAATGCGAATACTAGCAAGAGTTTAGTCATACATGATCAACTCTAGGATTTGTTAATCATGTTTACAGCCCGTAGGCAGACAGTAAGTAAAGTGCAACCGAGCTAACACTTGCTCGTCGGCTAAACGCCTCAAAAGAATAATTTGTACAATAAAGTGGGAGAACAAAATGAAACCCACTTGTTGCCCTGGTTACGTCTGGTAGTCACCATTGGGCTGGAAGGTAGGGAGATCCTCGGGTGCTGCTCCGATATCTGGCCATACAAAACCAGTTGGGTTAGACCCCAGAAAGAGCAAGTGCCACAAAGGAGGCTTCGCTTAAGAACTAAAACCAACATGTCAAATCATAAAATAAACGTAAAAGGATAAGAAGACAAAGAATAATACAAGGCAATAAACAACTAGAGGACGTGGAACCATTCCGGAAGCCAGGTTATAACTCGTAAACCAAACAAGGACCGGGGTTGTAACCCTTCGCATGAATAGAACTTAGTCTCTAGTCAGTTATTGATAAAGTAAAACATAAGCAATCATGTCGGAAAGGACCATGTACTGGATCTAGACAAGACTTAGACAGGTTTGGACTCCATCCAACATTCACGGCCAAGCAAGGATTACGGCTTGATACTTTAACTAACCAGGGTTATCAAAAGCCTAGTTACTAGCAAGATGCAGTGAGATGTTCCAGCAGTCACAAGCCTTGCAGACTATCCAGTTATCCTTTCGCTGGTTGAGAGAGTTGATTAGGTGACTTAGAGGTGCAACACGTAACAGTGTGCTAGAAATGTACCCTACTCGTCGGCAGGCTACAAGTCCATTAAAAGCGCCCAGATAATGGGATTGCCTGTGACTGGGAAATCTCTATGAGCTACTTGTTCAATCTAGTCATTAGCTTAGTCCGATTTAGTATGAATCCTTGAACGTGGTAACCAGTGACTCATATCCTAGACATAATGCAAGACCAGACTGGTGGATTACACAACGCATTCAAGAATGATCACCCACGGTATCAAGATTAGTCATTTCTTGTTAAGTTAGCCGTCGCAACAGCATCATGGTTGTCACGTCCCGAGTCGACAAACCGTTCGTCCCCGGTGTTACTTTGCCGATTCGATCGTCCTCGCTAAGGCGTGATGCCGCACGAGCCTGGAGTTGCGCTCGTGCAAGGCAAGATGACAAGTTCTCAAATGGTTATCTTTTGATTTTGATATAAATACGCCAAGTCGAAACTTCACAAATCACATCAGAATATAAGACGCAGTATAGGAAGATAGAAATGCTTTTCATTCATAGCTTGCAACGAAGTGCAAGTCGTAATTTACATTGGATGCCGTTGCGGCTACATTGATTGAAAACATAAGGAAATACATTCGACAAGTTGCCTGAACTAACGCTTGCTGTCCCATACATTCGCTCCTTTATACAAAGCCGTCGACTTGAATTGGCTTCAAAATACTTCAGCATAGGAAGAGCTTCAAAACGCCTCTCCGTACTTCAGCTCCAGTTTAGTTGAGCACGCCCGTCGCACCTGGGGAAATTGGGGGAATGGGATTAGCACACTTGCTAAGTGGACGAGACGAACCCACTCGTCTAAACCGACTCTGATTGTTAGGGTAGGCATGCTTTAGAGTTGTCTTTCTATTAGAACTAAATGAATTCAGTTCATATTCGATAGCCATCTTTGCGTAATAAAGCATACAGTGAACCATAGCAATTTATCATATTTCTTACCACGGCCGTGCTCGTCCCTGCATAAAAACAGAGATAATATTCACACCTGCATAAGACAATAGGTGAGCATGCTGCTATCTTATATGCGGTCATTGATGTTACACATCACGTGGGACTATTCTCAACGGCATTTCGGCCCGCTCAGTCTAGGTTGCAAGCCTGACTGACGGTCCCGCAATGCATCAGTGCCGAAGCACGATTATTCATTCCCCCTAGGTCGAGTCGATTCCGATGCCCCGGATATCGATTCGAGGAAAATATCAACTTGTGCACAAGCCGTCCATGACCATGCCAATGCGTGAACAGTTTATATATGCAACCAGTTTTGTATAGCACGGACAGTATTGAACGACATTATCATTTCCCCCAACTCATGCAACGTTTCATTTTCCCCAAGCCGTACTCCGATTTAGCGTCCCGTAGGCACCAAATTGTCCGAGGCATCATAACCCACGATCGACGTTTCATAATATTTTGCAGCACTTGAAATAGTCTATCTTTTTACTAGAACCTTAAACTTTCTGGTTTATGTGATAGACTTGTATTTTCGGAGTGAATTACTCTAAATTTATACATTTTCCCGAGTTCTTGGACTTAGTGGATTGGCATGCAATTAACTTGGCATCGTTCGATTTGAATGAATTCGAAGCAAGGAATAAATTTGCGGGACAGAGTAGAAAAGAAGGGGCCGAATCACCCACCGATCACTTTGCTTTGTGCAGGTCGTCGAAGCGCTGCGCAACGTCAATCCTTAGTTACGCGAGCTCCTGCAATGCATCAACACTTTGTTAGATTTCCTTCTTTTTCCCTTGCATTGAAATTTGTAATTGCATCCATGAAAACGACGCGAAAGTACTTCAATCAAGCCCAGCGGCAAAGCTCCAAGAAAACCATACATCGGTTTGGTCCCGTCGAAGGGACTCTTATAGAGAGCTCACTCGCCGAGACGCAGCCCGCTGCATCTAGGACTTATTCCAACAGAAGTCGTTCCATTAGTTGGATCGATTCTCGTAACTTCCGTCCAAATCGATTTGAATCGATGCCGCAAGGCGTTAACATTTACCAAGCTTAGCGATCGAGTCAGATGGCCATCTAAGTTCCCGGCCGATCTGACTCGGCGCTAGCATATTATGAAGTTCCGTCGCCTATCGAAAGCGGGGCGCTACATAATATACCACTAAGAAAAAGTTTCGTCCCGAAACTTAAGAACAAGGGTCTGACCTTTATTTAGACAAACAACGCGGGGTACTTCTCTTTCATCTCTGCCTCCATCTCCCACGTCGACTCCTCGACTGTATGGTTCCGCCAAAGCACGCGGACCAAGGACATCGACCGATTTCGCAGCACCTTTTTCTTGCGGTCCAAAATTTGAATAGGCTCCTCCGAGTAAGACAAGTCAGTACGTAGCTCCAACTGATCGAAGCTAACCACATGACTTGGATCGTGCACGTATTTTCGAAGTTGTGAAACGTGGAAAACATCGTGCACATCGGCTAAGGCAGGAGGTAGCGCGATCCGATAAGCTACCGTCGCAACTCGCTCAATGATCTCGAAGGGGCCTACAAATCTCGGGCTCAATTTGCCTTTAACGCCGAACCGCATCACTCCGCGCATGGGCGTTACTTTCAGAAACACATGGTCCCCGGCCAAGAACTCTAGCGGACGTCGACGAAGATCTGCGTAGCTCTTTTGTCGACTTTGTGCGATGCAGAGTCTATCTCGAATCAAGCGGACCTTTTCGACGGCCTGCTCCACCAGTTCCGGTCCAAGCACCTGTCGCTCTCCGACTTCATCCCAGCATATCGGCGAACGGCACTTCCTCCCGTAGAGCGCTTCGTATGGAGCCATCTGAATGCTCGACTGATAACTGTTGTTATACGCAAACTCCGCAAGCGGCAAATGCGTATCCCAACTAGTCTTTAGGTCGATCGCACACAGGCGCAACATATCTTCTAAGATCTGGTTGACTCTCTCCGTCTGGCCGTCTGTTTGGGGATGGTACGCCGAACTAAAGTTCAGTTTGGTCCCATCGCCGCTTGGAGGCTCGTCCAGAAATGCGATAGGAATCGCCCGTCTCTGTCCGAAATTATTGAGGCCGGCACCCCGTACAGTCGAACAATCTCATCGACGTAGATTTGCGCTAACCGATCGACGCTCCATCCTACTTTAATTGCGATGAAGTGAGCCGACTTGGTCAATCTATCAACAATGACCCAAATCGCGTCATTCCCCCGCGGCGTCTTCGGAAATCCCACAATGAAATCCATCGAGATATTGTCCCACTTCCACTCGGGAATGGGGATGTTCTGCAGCTCTCCGCCGGGCCTCTGGTGTTCTGCCTTCACCTGCTGACACGCCATGCATTGTGATACGAACGTAGCCACGTCTTTCTTTATACCGTGCCACCAAAAGTTTGTGCGCAAGTCCTTGTACATCTTGGTGCTCCCAGGATGTAACGAGTACTTCGCATAATGCGCCTCCGTCAGAATTTCTTTTCTGAGTTCGGCAGTTTCAGGAATGCAGAGCCTTCCCTTTAGTCGCATCGTCCCGTCTCCGTCTTCCGCAAAGTCAGTCGCCCTTCCCGTTGAAATCAGCTCGCGCATCTTCTTCAGGAATGAGTCGTCCTCCTGTGCGGTCTTTATCTTGCTAAGCAGGCTCGATCCTAACTTCAGTTGAGCTAGGTGCAGGTGTCGATACTCAATTCCAAGTTCGATACCCATCGCTTCAAGGTCTCGCCGTATTTCCTTGTTTATGGCCAGTGTTCCCATAAACATTCTGCTGAGTGCGTCGGCCACCACGTTTCCCTTGCCCGGCGTGTACTCGATCGTTAGCTCGTAATCTTTTATGAGTTCGAGCCATCGTCGCTGTCGTAGGTTGAGTTCCCGTTGCGTGAACAAGTACTTCAGGCTTTTATGATCTGTGTAGATTCTGCATGCTACACCGTAGAGATAGTGCCGCCATAACTTCAATGCAAAGACGATCGCCGCCAATTCTAAGTCGTGCGTCGGGTAATTTTTCTCGTGCTGCTTCAACTGCCGTGAAGCGTAGGAGATGACTTTGTCTCTCTGCATGAGTACGCACCCGAGGCCAGTTCCCGACGCGTCGCTGAATATCTGAAAGCCTTCGGGACCGTCTGGAAGTGCAAGGATTGGAGCTGAGACGAGCCGTTGCTTCAACTCTTGAAAGCTGGATTCACAGTCGTCGCTCCATTCAAATACTACTCCCTTCTGGGTGAGGCGAGTCAGAGGCGACGCTAGTTTCGAAAAGCTTCGCACGAACCTACGGTAGTAGCCCGCTAAGCCAAGGAAACTCCGAATGTCGCTAGCCGAGACAGGTCGTTTCCAATCCACCACCGCATCAATCTTCTTTGGGTCCACCGCGACACCTTCGGTAGAAATTACATGCCCGAGGAATGTCACGCTACTCATCTAGAACTCGCACTTACTCTGCTTGGCGTACAATTTGTTTTCACGCAGAATCTGCAGTACCGTCTTCAAATGTTCCGCGTGCTCTTCCCGATTCTTTGAGTAGACAAGGATATCGTCGATGAATATGACTACAAATTTATCTATTTGAGGTCGGAAGACTCGGTTCATCAGATCCATGAAAGCAGCCGGGGCATTCGTCAAACCGAACGGCATGACGAGGAATTCGTAATGACCATATCGTGTACGGAAGGCAGACTTCGATATGTCGTCGGACTTGATCTTCAACTGATGATAGCCCGAACGAAGATCGATTTTTGAAAATATTGCCGCGCCTTGCAGTTGGTCAAACAAGTCGTCGATTCGTGGCAAAGGATACTTGTTCCGCACGGTCGCCTTATTGAGTTCCCGATAGTCGATGCATAGCCGCAACGACCCATCTTTCTTCTTCACGAACAATACGGGAGCTCCCCACGGAGAGACACTAGGGCGAATAAATTCGCGGTCTAGCAACTCTTGTAATTGTACCTTCAGTTCCTTCAGTTCTGCTGGAGCCATTCGATAAGGCGCCTTGGATATCGGCCGTGTATCCGGAAAGGTGTCGATGCTGAATTCAATTTCTCGATCCGGCGGCATCCCTGGCATCTCGTCAGAAAAAATGTCGGGAAAATCTGCCACAACATCAGTCTGCATTGTGTTTGTATTATCCTTCCGCGTGTCTCGGACTGATGCCAAGTATCCCGCGCAGCCGGAACGCATCATACGCCTCGCCGAGATTGCCGACACCATCATTGCCGTCTTCGAGACCGTACCGCACGAATATGAGAACTCTGTCTCGCCAGGAAGACGAAACACCACTCTCTTCTCCGTGCACTCAATCGTTGCACGACATGCGCCCAACCAATCCATGCCCAGGATGATGTCGTAATCTTTGATGTCTAATACGACAGCATCCAGGGATAGATATCTTCCTCCAATGTAAATGTGGCCATCCCTACAAATAAAGTTCGCAGGCAAATCGACTCCCGACGGAGTGCTAATGCTAATATTTATATCTAGTGATTTCATGGTTATTTTATTTTCTTTCGCAAAATCAGCAGATATAAAGCTATGCGTCGCACCCGAATCGAATAAGACTCGAGCAGGTATACTTTTGTAGAGTAATATACCTGTTACAACAGTATCGGACACGAACGCCTCGTCCCGAGTTAAGGCATAAACTCGGCCTTGAGCTCCGTGTCGTTGGTTCTGCTGGTTGACGGGCACCGCATTTGCGCCTTACAGTATCGGCGCTTTATGCGGATTCGGGACGTTCCTCGGTGGGTTATGTTGATTCGGACCTTTGTGCGGGCAATATGTAACTATATGGCCTACCTCGCCACACTTGTAGCAAGATCTCGTGACGCAGTCGACGGTTCGGTGCCCACGCCTACCGCACCTGGTGCAGTGTTGACTGCCATGGCCTCGATCATCGAATCTGTTCGGACGCTTTGTTATTCCCGATCCCCCGGCGCCGGCTTCGTTAGGACGCTTGTTGAAGTTGTTACGGATGCCTCTACTCGACATACGGCCAAAGACGCGCTCACTATTAAGAGCGGCATTATAGGATTCGCGGTATGTTCGGCACCTCTGATTCATGACGTCCCTTCGCAGTTCGTCATTCAGGCCTTGTTGGAAGCGTTCACACCATGCGTCCTTGTTGGGCAGGAAGGCGCCGGCAAACTTTGCCAGCTTTGAGAAGCTCGAATCATAATCGTCGACAGACATATTTCCCTGTCGTAGCATCATGAACTCGTCTTCTTTTTGTTGACGGACGGCGCGAGGAACGTACTGTTCGAGGAAGGCTTCCTTGAACATTTTCCAGGAAATCGTGGCGTCTGTATTTGCTTCATAGATTTCCTGCTTTTTAGCGGCCCACCAGTCATACGCCCTCAGTTGCAGCTGTAACGCCGCACAAGTTACCCGCTGGGATCCTTCGATGCTAAGCAGATTAAACAGGTCCTCCATCTCCGCGAGCCATCCCACGATCACATCAGGCTCCGCTCGGCCGTTGAACTTCGGTGGATTCATCTTGCGGAACTCCTTTGCCTTAAACAAGGAAGAAGAATCTATCATTTGCGGTTGAGTCTCTTCTTCCTCGTTTTCTTCTTGGTCGCCTTGCTTTTCCCCGGTCTCTTCGTCCGTCGTCTTGGTATTCCCCGCCATTTTGCTCACTATTTGAGTCAGGGCATTCATCTGTTTTTGTTGCACTTCGAATTGGGCTTTGAATTGTGTCTGAAGCTGCTGCTGCTGCAGCTCCATCAACTGTAGCATCTTCTGCATAGTCGTCTCGCTAGGCTCGGTGCTTTTTGTGCTCGACGTACTATCTACAGTTTGGGTTGGGGCGGGATTGTTCCTTTTCTTAGTCATTCCTACAAAACAGAGTAAACCCGTTAGTATTTTTCAAAAATATCTACGGGCTTACCTGTATGGAACTTTTATTTCACGCAACATGTCGACAAGCATTCAATCGAGCCATCGCAACGGACATTCCAATAATGAAACATCTTTCAAAAATCCGAGGAAACATAACTGTGCTCTGATACCAATTTGTCACGCCCCGAGTCGACAAACCGTTCGTCCCCGGTGTTACTTTGCCGATTCGATCGTCCTCGCTAAGGCGTGATGCCGCACGAGCCTGGAGTTGCGCTCGTGCAAGGCAAGATGACAAGTTCTCAAATGGTTATCTTTTGATTTTGATATAAATACGCCAAGTCGAAACTTCACAAATCACATCAGAATATAAGACGCAGTATAGGAAGATAGAAATGCTTTTCATTCATAGCTTGCAACGAAGTGCAAGTCGTAATTTACATTGGATGCCGTTGCGGCTACATTGATTGAAAACATAAGGAAATACATTCGACAAGTTGCCTGAACTAACGCTTGCTGTCCCATACATTCGCCCCTTTATACAAAGCCGTCGACTTGAATTGGCTTCAAAATACTTCAGCATAGGAAGAGCTTCAAAACGCCTCTCCGTACTTCAGCTCCAGTTTAGTTGAGCGTGCCCGTCGCACCTGGGGAAATTGGGGGAATGGGATTAGCACACTTGCTAAGTGGACGAGACGAACCCACTCGTCTAAACCGACTCTGATTGTTAGGGTAGGCATGCTTTAGAGTTGTCTTTCTATTAGAACTAAATAAATTCATTTCATATTCGATAGCCATCTTTGCGTAATAAAGCATACAGTGAACCATAGCAATTTATCATATTTCTTACCACGGCCGTGCTCGTCCCTGCATAAAAACAGAGATAATATTCACACCTGCATAAGACAATAGGTGAGCATGCTGCTATCTTATATGCGGTCATTGATGTTACACATCACGTGGGACTATTCTCAACGGCATTTCGGCCCGCTCAGTCTAGGTTGCAAGCCTGACTGACGGTCCCGCAATGCATCAGTGCCGAAGCACGATTATTCATTCCCCCTAGGTCGAGTCGATTCCGATGCCCCGGATATCGATTCGAGGAAAATATCAACTTGTGCACAAGCCGTCCATGACCATGCCAATGCGTGAACAGTTTATATATGCAACCAGTTTTGTATAGCACGGACAGTATTGAACGACATTATCATTTCCCCCAACTCATGCAACGTTTCATTTTCCCCAAGCCGTACTCCGATTTAGCGTCCCGTAGGCACCAAATTGTCCGAGGCATCATAACCCACGATCGACGTTTCATAATATTTTGCAGCACTTGAAATAGTCTATCTTTTTACTAGAACCTTAAACTTTTTGGTTTATGTGATAGACTTGTATTTTCGGAGTGAATTACTCTAAATTTATACATTTTCCCGAGTTCTTGGACTTAGTGGATTGGCATGCAATTAACTTGGCATCGTTCGATTTGAATGAATTCGAAGCAAGGAATAAGTTTGCGGGACAGAGTAGAAAAGAAGGGGCCGAATCACCCACCGATCACTTTGCTTTGTGCAGGTCGTCGAAGCGCTGCGCAACGTCAATCCTTAGTTACGCGAGCTCCTGTAATGCATCAACACTTTGTTAGATTTCCTTCTTTTCCCCTTGCATCGAAATTTGTAATTGCATCCATGAAAACGATGCGAAAGCACTTCAATCAAGCCCAGCGGCAAAGCTCCAAGAAAACCATACAACGGTCTGGTCCCGTCGAAGGGACTCTTATAGAGAGCTCACTCGCCGAGACGCAGCCCGCTGCATCTAGGACTTATTCCAACAGAAGTCGTTCCATTAGTTGGATCGATTCTCGTAACTTCCGTCCAAATCGATTTGAATCGATGCCGCAAGGCGTTAACGTTTACCAAGCTTAGCGATCGAGTCAGATGGCCATCTAAGTTCCCGGCCGATCTGACTCGGCGCTAGCATATTATGAAGTTCCGTCGCCTATCGAAAGCGGGGCGCTACAATGGTTACAAGTCATGTTTTACTGGTCAGGAGTGCGCCACGACGGGCCACGGTCAAGATTATCAAGTTACAGTTACTGGTTACTTGTTACTGGTTAAGAGTGCACTGCGACGGGTCACCGCCATAGCTATCCTGTCGTATTTTGGTAACATAGCCGTACATAGTCACACATAGTCATACATGGTAAATCGTGCCATACCCTACTGTGCCAAGCCATGCCTTGCCATGCCATGACATGCCATATCATGCCATGCCAAGTCGTGTCAAGTCGTGCCAAGCCGTGCCAAGCTGTGCCGCGGCTTGCACGAGTCGTGTCGCATCCTTATATTAGTCCTACATAGAAAACCGTGCCAAGTCGTGCCAAGCCGTGCCGCGGCTTGCATGAGTCGTGCCGTGCCGAGTCGTGCCATGACAAGCCATGGCACGCACGAGTCGTGTCGTGTTATAAAGACCAAACATGAGAAAATATCACAAAACCCCAAGGCTAAAAGAGTAAAAGAGCAAAAGATGCAAAAACCAAGGAGTGGGACTGTCATGGGTTTCTATGCGCCCAAAGGGTGCTCTATACGCCCACTGGGTGCTCTATGCGCCCACTGGGGCTGTACTATGCGCCCAAGCAAGGGGAGGGGAATACCCTATGCGCCCACTAAGGTTCAAGTCCAAGTGGCCAAATGCCAAGGGTGGAAGTCAAGGTGATGTAGCATGCATCTGAAAACCATGTGCCAACACAAAGCTATGCGCCCACATGGGGAGAGCTTTATGCGCCCACATGATGGACTTATGCACCCACATGAGGGGGAGGGCAGCCTTGGGCGCATAACATAGCTATGCGCCCAAGTGATGCACTGTTCTTCTTCTCGAAAATTCCTAGAAGAACTCGGGAAGCCATGGCTTTCGAGCTCCGCCAAATCTCCGTCCGGAGTCCAAATTCGGACTTCCATAGGTCAAAATGGGGTAGAACAAAATTCTCTACAACATGGAATCATCAAAACATGAAAACAAAGAAGTTTAAGAGATCAAAACCACCAAAATCCGAAAATAAGTAAATCCTAGATCTACAAAAACCCAAACTCCAAAATGGAAAATTTCAAGTTCTAATGTGTCTTAGAACGTTGTGAAGAAGCTAATGGAACAATAAAAATGGGTCCTCATGTGGAAGCAAGATGCACTTGCCTATGGGTTGGTGGAGGAGTTAATGGTGGAAGAGAAGAGTTAATGGTGATAATGAAGAGAGAGAAAAGTAGGTGGGATTTTAAAGGGGGATGATGGGTTGGGTTTAAAAAAAAACACGTTGAACCAAAAATAAACCAAGCCATCTCTACCAATTAAACCAAATGAACCACCACATGATAAATAAACTATGACTAGCCATATGCAAGATAAAACCAAGATTAGCTAAACAAGATAAACCGAAATACGGGTCCAAAATTTGTATACGTATACCAAAATACGTATAACAAAATCCGAGGGTGACATGTACTATGTGGATTATTTCCTTTCTATTTCATATCTTCATGCTAGAACTTGTGGTTGAGTTTAGATTCTGTTATCATAATTATGCTACATTTTGGGTTGGTCTGAATATACTTAGATTTGACAACTTACTACCGCCGACTCTGCGGCGTAGGTTGGGCGTGCTTCTACGCACTCGTGCCCGAACTTTCGGGTGCGGGTCGTGACACGTTTTTACCCCAAACTGCGTTTGGAAGTCCCAACTCTGAAATCACTCTCCCAAATTTTATTTTGGAAAGGAGTGCTTAAACTCAGCTTTCCCAAAACAACTCAAAAGTTTTTTTCTCAGCAAATGTTTCCAAAGTTTGTGGGCCCCACCCCGTTTCCCCAAACCCCTAACTTTCTCTCTCCTCGTTTCTTCTTAGGGCTCAGCAGAAAAGCTCTTGGACGTTGTTGTTGGTGGACATATTGGACGCCGTAGAGGTGGTGGAGGCGGTGGATGTCTTGGACGCGGTGGAGGTGGTGGCGGTGGACGGTGGACGCGGGTAGAGGTGGTGGCGGTGGATGTGAGGACCATATTTTTAAAAATTTATTTATTATTTATCTTAGATGATTTTTTCTTTATTAAAATAGATTTTTAGATTTAGTTATGAATATATATGTACTTTTTTGTGTCTTTGATTTTTGGAGCACAAGACATGCCCATCCCTCGAAACGTCCTTTATGAATTTTGTAGTAGACAGGATGACCTTCAATTTGGTATATCATATTCCATCTAAACTTGTCACCTAACAATCTTTTGACTTCGCACAACTTTGGTTAAAATTTAGACCATTTGATTATTCACCGTAATTCTAAACCTAACTTCCAAATGTGAGTTCGGAACTCGACATAAATCAAAACTATTTGACCCAGTATATAATTTTGACCTATTTTGAGCATAGGACACGCATGCCAAGGGTGTGCTATCAATCGAGTCCCCATGTGCTATTTATTTGCGAATGACACAAGAGACTCATTGGTTGACTTTTCGAGTTCAATTTGATTAGAAAATATATTTGGACCCTAACCTAGTCAACCCCACTTGGTAGAGCTATATTAGGTTGCCATGACGTAATAGAATTATTTTGAATGCATTTTATAGGATTTTGTACAGCCAAATAGATTTAGATACAATTTTGTATACACACACACACACACACACACACACACACACACACATATTATATATATATATATATATATATATATATATATATATATATATATATATATATATATATATATACACACATATATATACATATATATACATATGTATACATATATACATATATAAAAAAAAATATACACATATGTATACATATATAAAAATATATATATATATATATATATATATATATATATATATATATATATATATATATATACATATGTATACATATATACAAATATATATATATATATATATATATATATATATATATATATATATATATATATATATATATATATATGTATACATATATATACATATGTATACATATATACAAATATATATATATATATATATATATATATATATCTTCTACATATATATATGTATATATATGTATATGTATATATATATATATATATATATGTATATGTATATATATATATATATATATATATATATATATATATATATATATATATATATACATATACATATACATATATATACATATATATATGTAGAAGCATGGAAATAAATAGGAACATCTGTGCGGATCCAAAATATCCCGGGAGGGCTCCATGCGGCTCCAAAAAGCCAAAAGCCATATGGCCTTATGCGGCTCGAGGAAAGCCCCTCACAGCTGGCCAAAATGACCTCCAGGCGGCTCCCCAGTCCCCACGGGTCCACGTGGCCGCAGGCAGTTCGGGGCGGGTCTTTCACAAAATTGGCCATTAAATGCTCTGACATGAAATAATGGCTCTGACACAGAAAGTCGACAGCCATGACAAAAAAGAGGAATGATGACTCTGACATAATGACAGATTCATTCCTAGGGAGGGCAAAGAAAACCTTGGGACATCTGTCAATAAATCCACCAACCCCCAAAAAGGACCTTCATGCGGATTTGATGAGCTGGACTTTCATGCGGATCCGATGAACAGGACCTTCATGCGGATTTGATGAGCTAGACTTTCATGCGGATCCGATGAACAGGACCTTCATGAGCTAGACTTTCATGCGGATCCGATGATCCTCATGCCAATTCGATGAACAGGACTTCCATGCGGATTTGACAAACAGGACCCTCATGCGAATTCGAGGAACAAGACCTTCATGCGGATTTGACAAACAGGACCCTCATGCGAATTCGATGAACAGGACCTTCATGCGAACTGGTTATGGGGAATTCCTTATGCAGCCTGTCATAAACGAAGTGATGAAAGACACGTGTCAGATGGCGCTCAATTCCCAATAGCTCTAATACGATAGATAGGACACGTGGCTCGAACAGAACGAATCCCCACAAGACGGATTTGATGGCATCGATCCGACGGTCCAGATGGGTTAAATCTCAAATGAATCAAATTGATTTCAATCATCATAATTGACAAATCCTGATAACTCGGATTTGAAACAATCCAGTTAATGGCTCAATCTCAACAGGCCAGATTTCATGCAATCAAATTGATGGTGGGGATTTGATTAAATCTCAATTAGCCAAATCCGTTGCAATCAACAGGAGGGCCAAGATAGAATGTAATCTTAATTAGCCAAGATTTGTGGCAATCAGGAGTGCCACATGGCTGCCCATTCCACTCATATAAATAGCAAGGTGCCATTCCCTTGTAAAGGAGAGACGGAGAGACAGAGATAGAGAGAGTTACACACACAGAGACAGAGACATACAGAGAGCAAAAGAGCAAGGTGCCATTCCCTTGTTACTCTGGTCAAAATCCCTCCCGAGCAAGAGCATCTTCGTCCCCGGAGTCGAAGCAGCGTCCGATAGTCCAAGGAGTAAGGCAGAGTCGGTGTCACTTTCCCGTGCAAGGTTGATATCACTTTCCCGAGCCTCTACCGTCACCCTCCAGAATCAAAAATAAACAATTGTACTTAGACTGCTGTACCTAGATTTTTATTCCTAGGCTTTCTTTGTACGAGCGAGTTTGTAATTGTGAATCAAGTCCAGTCCTCCCATAAAATTGTTCTGTACTTTTTGATATCAATAGCAAACACGATGGCGACCCTGCTGGGGACTAACTTCTCCACCAATGAGGAGTTGGTGACGCAATTCGACGCTGCCAAGATCGGCTCGACGCAACAGAAGATGGTCGTGCGCTTCGACCAACAAGCGTTCAAAGAGATGCTCTCTGAGGGAAGCGCTAGCCCTATCCGGAAGCGACCTTCTCCGAAGAAGGCTCGCAAGGAGTGGAGGCCCAAAACTTTTGCCCCTCCTCACGCTCTGGAAGAGATATTCTCCGCTGCCCAAGATAGCGGAGAAAACTCTCATACGGCTCCACTTCAGACCATAGAGGACCCTGCTGTTCTCACTTCCAGCAGAGGAAAGCACTACGATGCTGGATTTGAGAAAGCGGATGGGGACTCTATGCGGTGCAGAAAGAAGCCGCATAAAAGGGCTAGCCGCATGAAGAAGGCTCATGCGGCCAACCAACCTAACCGTATGAATGCCCCTCTCACGGCCAGTCGCATGGAAGCTCTTACCAAAGCCGACCACGTGGACGTTCCTGATAAATCAAACCGCATGAAGGTTTCTGCTAAAGTGAGTCGCATGGATGTCAATGCGGCCAGCAAACCAAACTGCATGTATGCTGATACAGTCATCCCAGTCAGCCGCATGAATGCTGATGCGGCCACCAAGGTGAGTCGCATGTATGCTGATGCATTTGCGAAAGATGACCGTATGTATACTGGTGCAGCCAGGGGAGCTAGCCGCATAAACTCTCATGCGGCCATGAAAGCTAGTCGCATGAACTCTTATGCGGCCACCATTCCCAGCCGCAGGACAAGTATTCCATGCGGCTCAAAATCTGTTTTTGACCGTCTCTTCTATAATTCTGCTCTTGGATCCTCCAACGAGGAAGAGCCAGACTCTGTGCAATACAACTTGGACTCTTCATACTACACACCTTCGGGTGCTGTGACGAAGAAGTCTAGGACGGCGCAGGCTCAGCGAGCTCAGTTAGCCCCCCCAACCTCTGACCGTCAGAGAGTTTCGCTTACTGTTATGTGGGCCTCTGATGGAAAGTTGTACCGAACCAAACAGGTCCAGCCCTCGGCGGCAGATGGACCAAGTGGTTCTCAAGAAACTCCTGCTCTAGATACCCGACATCCGCTTGACTTGCGTAAAGAAATCCTTCACAAGCGCAAGGAAAGAGAAGAGAACTCGGCGTGTGGAAAGTCTTCCGAAGGACATCACTGCACCCAAGTCGTCATCAACTGCTGCTGCAATCATACAGCAGCACGAGAAGAGCGGCAGTCCGTATTCCAAAGACTGCGACATCCAGAGGAAGAGACGCAACTCTTTGCTTCCTGCAACTCGGCCTGGAAGGCCCCCATCAGTAAGGGAGGAAAAAAGGCCGTTGTCTCTACCAGTGCGGCTAAAAAGCCTTTACCGAAGAAGTTGCCCACAACTGCTACAGAAGGTGTCTTCTTAGGCACCCGCTCCCGAAGACAACTCTCGGGATCATCATCCCTGGGATCAGCCGTGGTTGGGGGTAGCACTCCCCCAAGCATCTACGACAACCCGGTATTCCAAGATAAGGAACCAACAGATGCAGCAGATCCTGACAGAGCATTCCCCTGTGCTGGGGGTAGCACTTACTCCGAGTCCGAACCGGACGAGAATATTCTCACATACCCCGACGATTTCCCCGTACAAGGATATGACTCGGAGAGTACCTCTACCACTCTTCCTGCCACCACTCCCCGGGTGAAGACGGTGTTCATGGCAGGCAATGATCAAGAAGGTTCTAGTGACCGACAGCGTATCGACACTCTCGAGGCCATACTTCTCACTCTGGTGAAGTCGGTGGACGAAATCAAGGCGGCCTTACCTACCCTGCAAGGAAGGACGCCTGATCAAACAAGTTTGGGCCCCGCCGTCAATACGGATTCAAACGCCACAGCGCCAGCTCCAGATGACGAGCCTCCCGTTGTGATGGCCTCTAATGCTGCAGATGAAGTAAGGAAAGAAATACAGGAGCTCCGTGCGATGTTTCAGGCACGTGAGCAGTCACAAGACTTAAGGGTACGATAGCCGTATCCTGCTGTATGGAGGGATGTGCCTTTTCTCCCGCGGTACAAGCCATTCAACATCAACCCCTACGATGGGAAGTCCTCCGCAAGTCGGTATATTACCTACTTCGAGGTCACGACAGATCATTTACCGCACGACGATGCAATCCTCACACGATTGTTCGTCGAAGCATTGGAGGGGGTAGCATTTGATTGGTACCACAATCTGCCGGACAATTGTATCCATTCCTTCGCTGGCTTCAAAAACATGTTCCTCGAAAGGTTCTATGAGGTCGGACAAGATGTAACAATGTCCACCCTCATGGATGTTGTTCAAGGAGAAAATGAGCTAACAAGGAATTACATCGAACGGTTCCGCCAAACCGCGATGAAGTTGCCCTCCGGCAACCCGAACTCTTCCTTGATCGAGATCTGCCAAAAGAGGCTGCATCCCGCGATCAGCCTCTGGATGGGCGGAAGTCAGTTCAGAGACTGGAAGACCTTCATCATCAGTGCTACTAGTACGGAAGAGAAGGTAAAGAAGGCTCGTCAATTGGGAATGCACATCTCGGACGGAGAGGACAAAAGCAAGCGTCTAAACTCTAACAACAACAACAACGGCGCCGGCTCATCCAACAACCGGGAGTCCAAGGACAAGCAGGCTATGGTGGCCGACACAGCCCAGAAGGCAGAACCAAAGCAGGCCGAGAAACAGTGGCCCCGAGTGGCTTACTCCTTCGAGGATAGTCACGTCCGGCCCATCTTGGACATGCTGATTCAAGGAAATAGAATTCAACTTCCTCCTCCGAGACGTGAGCCTCGGCCTGCAGAAGTGGAGGACCCGAAGTTTTGCCACTACCACCGATACCTCCACCACGCTGCCGAAGACTACTTCCAACTGAAGCGGTACATTCAGAGCCTGATTGACTCTAAGGCTCTGGCCATCGACTTTGAGGAGGTAGCTGTGACCGCCAACATGGTGTCTGTCCAGTTCGGTACCTTCCCGCTAACATAAGCTCAAGACGGTGTAATACCCATCCCTCGGGCGACAATAGAAGTTGCCAACCTTCCACCTCCTCGAGACCCGGGGGCCGGGTTGGTGCCTCTTACCACCTCACGAGGCGAGGTTATGTGGGTTCATCCGGACCTTGTCACTGAAGTAACCCAACCGACGGCATCGTCTAAGAAAGGCGGGAAAACTAAATCCTGCCGTATGGTCTCAGTCGATATCGAGGAAACGGCAGCTGTCGCTACTCGTTCCGGTGTACAAACTCAACCCACACCAGGTATCTCAACTGAGGATCATCAGCCATCTGCTACTGACACGCCGGGACCTTCTCAGCCTCCGCGGACTGACAAATCCAAGCCAAAGGAGACTCGTTTTGACAAGCCGCTCCGAAAAGACACACCGCAGGTGCTGGAAAGGCCTTATAATTTTGACATCTTGGCACAACTGGCCAACACTCCAGCCAAGTTGTCATTATATGAGCTCCTGAGGCTCTCCAAGGACATTCGCGTCGCCCTGAGCGACGCACTCCAGAATGCGGATGCTTACCTGGCCTAGGTCAAGCCCACGGGAGAAGGCTCGCCGACTGATATCCAAGACAGTGCTTGCACCGGTGCGATGCCTAACATAGTGATTACACCACAAGATATGCTCATCCAAACCAACTTGCACGACCGTCCTTTGTACTATACTGGGTACATTGGCGACATCAAGGTGGATCGTATGTATATTGATCCTGGCTCTTCAATAAGCATCATCCCAAAGAGCTTACCCCACCTCCTGCGCATCCCTTTACACCGATTGACCCCCACCAACACTGCCATCAGCGGGTTCAATTCGGGAAGGAGCTATCCTCTGGGGAAGATCCGTCTAAAGTGCCAGATTGGCGATCTTCAGTCGGAGGTGACATGCTATGTCATAGACGCGGATACCTCCTACAATATTCTCCTGGGGCGTCCATGGATACACGACTACATGATCGTGCCCTCCACATTGTACCAGTGCTTCAAATATATCGACAAGTATGGCTTCGTCAGAACAGAGATCGCCGATGTTGATCCCTTCAAGGGAGTCGAATCCTACTATTCAGACTCATGCTTGTACGAGAAATCGCAAAGGTA
The DNA here is from genome assembly GCA_029216955.1 of Iris pallida. NCBI lineage: Eukaryota > Viridiplantae > Streptophyta > Magnoliopsida > Asparagales > Iridaceae > Iris > Iris pallida. The sequence continues at coordinate 22,314,052 of JANAVB010000194.1, forward strand.
CGTGATCAAGGAGGACGCTCGGGAGCAGACGGAGGTCGCCACAGGGTCCGAAGAGCCCGTGAAGATCCATCTTTGTCACGACCCGCACCCAGTGTAAGGGCACAAGTGCGTAACAACGCCCAGCCTACGCCGCAGCATCGGCGGTAGAACGTTGTGCTAGGTCACTATCTAAAACATCTCACGCAGTATAATATAAACTTGTCAAGATCAACTCCGAATGGAGGACAAGTATACGATATAACAAATCTCAATCACAGTCTAAGCACGATAAGGAATCACAAAATTCTATAACTAAAAGAACAGATAAAACTACTAAATAATAATATATCAAAATTAACTTAAACAAATCATCATCTCAACTTATTACAATTCAAGTCCAAATATGAAAACTAAATCTAGTCTACTAACTAGTCTCCCGATCACTCCTGAGAGTCGGGGCAACAAGTAGCTAATCCCTCTCCAATGCTAAGTGTGATCGCGGCTAACCTGAAAAATATTGGTTTCCAATCAGGAATGGAACGAGTACACCTCATCAAGAAATCCCAAATAAATGACAAGTACTATAAAACAGTTATAGACAGTTATATTGATGAAAACAAGGTAAGTTTAGACATGTAGTAAAATATAACAACAGTTTAAATGAATCAGAAGAACAGGGCAATGAAGACTGTAAAATAAAACTAACTGAACTTGAATAGGTGTGATGTAAGTCCAGAAAATATAACATAGACATTGTGAACCAATGTGAGTCCTAAACCTGACACTAACCAGTGTGTTTTGAAAGACCGAGATTGACATGTAAACGGCTAGGGGTAAATACGGCTCATCGTACACTTGGCAAGTGTACGACTGCTATCATTCCAGATTAGACCAGATGGGGGTGATTCCAGCATTTTGGGAATGTTTACATGTCAACTCGAATATTTCCCTACCCGACAAGTAAAAGTATATCAAGAACACGACACAAAAATAAAGTACGAGTCCAGCCAGAACATGATGATGCCAGTAGTGAGTCCAGTAAGGTGATTCCAGAAATATAGGCCAGACAAGTAAAAAGGTGTGTCGCATGCAAGAAATCCAGACATACAAATCCGTGTGATGATAGAGAATCAATAGAACTATACTAGAACTGAAATACAATAATTATCAAATAAATGAAAGAACTATCAGAGAATGTACTCGCCTGACAATCCAAGCTGCCGATGAGGAAGTGTAACTGAACTGAAGTGATATAAACCTATTTTAAGTAACCACAAGTCACAACAAGGTCCACCATAACAAAAGAAATATCTACAATGCAAATCTACATGCTTCTAGGTCCTTTTTGGTCAAAGTCAACCCTTGGTCAACTCTGGTCAAACATGGTCAACTCTGGTCAAACTGGTCAATCATAGGTCAACTAGTTCGTTTACTAATTTTTAGGTCATACACAAGTTTCTAGGTCATTCCAAGTTCGTTTGAGTTGATTTAGATCAAGTTTGACCCAAAGTTGACTTTTGTCAACTTGGTCAACTTGTCGGTCAACTCGACTAAACTAGGCTCGTTGGGTCAATCCTAATCTGTCATAGTACTCCTTAGGTTACACACACTATCAAACACTCATGTATGGATCTAATTTCATACATTCAAGTGATATACATATATATATACATACACATATATATCTATATACAAATACACCTATATATATAACTTATTCATGAAAAAGTGGTTATGTGAGCGTGTGTGATATGAAGGCTGCTGTGGGGTGTCAAATCTGAGATCAAAAGCTCAAAAACACAACTATTTGAATATCCCATATTCATATACATATATACATATACAACCAAATAGGAAAACTATATATATATATATATATATATATATATATATATATATATATATATATATATATATAGACATACACCAAAACCACATGTATATGCTTATATGGAAAAAGGAAATATGGTTTTGAAAAGGTAAAGGACCCAAAAACTGAGAATAAAGTCTACTCGATCCATTTCTCAACATATACATTTGCATATAGTTATAGGATGAAATTACATATACATATATGCATATATATAGCTATGTATAGGAAAAACCACATATGTTCATAATTGATAGGAAAATAGGAAATAAATCCAAGAAATGGTTCCCACAACTCCAAAATCTCATAAACATAACATAAACTCAGATTTTAGTGGTTAAATCTCAGAAAATCAGAATATCACAATTCAATTCAAAATATTAAGTATTCGAAATACCCGATTTTCACATAACGACCCAAAATGAGATATACACAATAAAAACCCGCAAAACTTGGCATACACGTTGGTCTCGGCCTATGTGACGTGCTCGGATACTCACGGAGTCGAAACCGTGTCCGTGTCGTATCCACGGAATGCGTATCGGAAAACCAATTTCGCGTGTCGAAGGGTGTGTTCACGTGCGTTCTCGTTCGATTGAGTGCCGCACGTGCAACGAGAAGCCTCGTGCTCGTGCACACGGCTAGGTAGGGTCCCGGGGTAGGTCTAGGACATGCTGACATGACACCACGTCGCGTCATGTTCGCGTACGAAGGCCGTGTCAGCGGCGTTTTCTGGCCGAGTGCACAGTACGGGCTGAACCGTGCGCGTGAGATTTCTCCGCGCACGCTTCACGAAAAGTCGTGAAATTTTATGGACATGTGGGCAGAGGTTGCCCCCACATGCTCACCAATTTTCACGCAAAACGGAGTCCTGTGCGTCAAGTTATGACACACGGACAGCAGCCCGAGTGCACAGTTCAGCCGGCCAGTGCGCACGGGATTTCTCCGCGCTCGCTCCACGAAACGTCGTGAAATTTTACGGGCATGTGGGAAGAGGTTGCCCCCATCTGCTCACAAAATTTCACGCAAAACGGAGTTCTGTACGTCGAGTTATGACGCACAGACAGCAGGGCATGCACGGGGCTCGTGCACGGGCCTCGTGCACGCATGTCCGTGTCCGTTTCGGCAATAAAATCGTGTTGATTTCCGATCCGTCTTCACAAAAGTCTCTAGAAATAACATTATCTAAAAGTTCGTGAAGACAGAATCGAAAAACAACAAATTTCGTTTCTTAGCGGCATTTCGTCGAACACGTGTCTCAACGGACCGACACGTGTCCGATACCGCTATCAAACGAAGTCGAAACCTAACCAAACTCTATGGGCAAGTCTAGGGTACTTATATGGATGCAAAGATGAAGGAAAATCAGGAAAAACAATGGTGGAATAGGGTTTACCTATTGAGAGTTGGAATCCCAATGAAAAGCGATCCCTCGAGCGATGTGACGGCCGATTTCCACCGAGCAAACACCACCAAATCCTTGCTAGCACTCCTCCAGCAAGTTCTACTCCTCTCCACAAGCGCAACGCAATTCGTTTGGCACGAATCGGATGCTGGATGCGAAAATTAGGGTTTTTGGTGGAAGTTGCAAAAAATAGGGTTTCTAAATGAGTGCCTTGGCCATGCATTTGCATATATATGGGAGGGGGCTGCTATGTGGCCGACCAAGAGGCGTATTTCTAGGGTTAGGGTTTGCTCATGGGCCTCATAACACTATTGGGTTAAGTCATAAACCCATTAGCAAAAGGCTAAAAGTCCAAATGACTTAAAACCTTCAAAATGACCCCAAAACTTTCCAAATTTGGCCCAAAGCCTCAAATGAGTTTATAAATGCTAAAATGAATCTCTAATGACATGTTGGGTCTCTAACTAAAGTCAAACAAGTTATTAGTCTAATTACTCATTAAATTTAATTAACAAAAATTCAAAAAAAATCACACAATGGCTAAAATGACTAAAATATCCTTCTATGAAAAAGTGGGTGCTACAATCTTCAACCCCGTAAGCCAGGCAGGACCGCACCCCTTACAGCCACTCTGAGCAGCTGTCCGGTGCTCACCGCCCAGACGGAGCAAATGATAATCCGTCTGCCAAGGTCCAGCCAAGGACCGAGCGGAGCCAATAAAGATCAGGTTGCCAAATGTAATGCCCCGCACCGCACGGTGCATTACGGCGAGTCGTTGACTCGAAGAGTTGCCTTGACCCGACGAAGTATCGATGCGATCGATGCCAGAGTTACGTTGGCCAAGTAAAAGCCTTGAGTCGATTCGACTCTATGAATCGAAACGATGCAAAGGCTAAGTCCAATTCGAAGAAAACATATTGACTTTAGTTGAACTCGTGTGCAGGCTATGCCTTTGTGCTGAACGATAAGATATCGGCACTTTGCCTTATCAACCAAAGCGTCCGCAAAACCAATCCTCGCCTTGTGATGGGCTGAGGCATAGGCACGGTAGGCCGTATCAAGTCGAGTTACTCAACGGAATAGCTAAGTCAGGAGAGTTAGCTATGCAACCGAAGTATGGAAGCTCGCCGCATCAACGCGGCGGAACGACGAGGCGTATCAGGCTTAAGGTGGGCGGGTTCTTGACTTTGCTCCCCTACTCCTTCACGTCTAATAAAATGTATCATTATATGCATGTATTGCTAGCAAGTCAACGAGCATGGCTCAAATGATAAAAGGTCTTAGTGTGTGTCGAACATTAAGATAGAACATCGAACATTGAACAATATAAAGGTGACGTGCATCAAGTGCACGAGTCGCGATAGGACATGTATGCTAGAACATTGAAAGACTTGTACGAGATGTGCATCAAGTGCACGACTCGAAAGAACACTGAACTCAAAGGCTTTAGAACATGGAATCACGGTATCAATCGTGCGTAAACCTTGGACTGGGTTCAAGTTGCACGTCTGCGACAGAGCGCATAAGAGATTAAGAAACCTTCGAGTCGAGCGTGCGTAAACCTTGTACTGGGTGCAAGATGCACGTCTGCGCTAGGACGCCGCAGGGCCTTTGGCCAATGAATCCAGATAGGCGAACTTGCTTGGTTGTATGAAACTAATGACTCGTTGCATGGTACATGGACTTGGTAGGCTCCGTCCGTGCACGGGTATATGATTCCCTCGAACGTAGCATCGCCGGGGCACCGGGACCGTTCGACCGCGGAGGGAAGTTTGTATGATATTTACGTTGCTCCCAGGCGGACCGGTTTGCGACCGGCCACTGGTGCGATCCTCGGGATATCATAGTGAGTTTGGGAACTTTCGGCGATGGATTAGCAACCCATACCGAAGTGATCCCCTACTTACACTTATGTAACCAGTCCATCGCGACGCGGAACGTCGTGGCCTTCATATAGATAGGGCCGTTAGGCCAAGACTGGCATTGGGGGGCAAGCGCCGTACTTGCTACCCTTATGATTGTGTTTAAGTGATCTATCGACTGCTTGAATTGCATGATTGATTATGCTTATTTCTAACGAGTGCAGGTTAGGCAAGACGGAGATGGGCACGAACACTATTCTTATGTTCATATTATGCCTAACTGTATCTACTGCAGGGACATGGGATTTGGTCACACTTATAGTAAGTGCTATGCTTGAATATTGCCATGAAACTGATCCTAAGGCTAAATAGAAAGATCACAGATATAAGATGCATGCTTCACTAAATCACTTAGTGTATGGATAGTCGGGTGGGTCTTGAGCAGTGCGAAGCGAGGACGAAAGCACTGAACCCCCATTAGCATGGCTTGCAGGTTCCAAAAATATGCAGGCGCGGGACGGAGCTTGGCTTGGAGGCACCGAGGCATGGAGTCTCAGCATACCGAGGCGAGCTACCGCATTTGGCGATCGGACTTGCAACATGAAAGGTGTTCAGCCGAAGACTACTTGTTGGCTATAAAGAGACATGATGTATGGGACAATGTAATCCTTTGTGAGCTAGAGAGAGATCATGAGCGTTGTAGCCAATTGGCATATGTATTTGGGCTATCCAGTGCCTTGTAACCTTTAAGTTCAATATCAATAAAAGAGATTCGTGTTTTGTATTCTATTGCCTTCCGCTATTTGTTATCAAATTTAGTTTAAACCTGACGCGAACTTGTTATCTTGCCTTGCACGAGCGCAACATCCAGGCTCGTGCGGCATCACGCTCCTAGCGAGGACGATGATTCGGGTGATTCCGGATCGGGGCTTGACATTTGGTATCAGAGCAGTTTTATCCTCAGGACCGTATTGTGAACGAATCTCTTTGACCCTCAGTTGCTTCGATATCAAGATTGAGATGTCCCTAAGTTGTTTCCGCAACCGCATGGCTCATGTATCTGCTCGACGCTACATTGGATGTTCCATACAATAAGTCTGTAATATGTTGCGTACGTCTGCCACAAGTATGTCATGACTATCGTGCTATCTCCGAGTGCCGTCAGAGAATGTCGGTGCACGAAGTGCAAAGAATGAGGGGATGTTAATTGCACGAAGTGCAAGCGGATAGGTATGGTTAGTTGCATGAGTGCAACAAGTCATGAGTTGTTCGTTGCATCAGTGCAACGAGTCGACACGAGGTGATACGTGTTGTATGGCTATGCGAATGGATAGCGAACGTATCCTGCAGCTTGAGTAATGCTACAAATAGTCGGTCGCACCATTATGCAACGGTTGGTTGCATTGGTGTGGCACGCCATGAAATTGGCTGTGTCGGTGCGGTAAGTGCTCTACGGGATGTACATTGTGTATGGCCACACAAATGGACATCAAATGCGTCGAACGGATTCAAGTAGCGGCTTGAGTATCTAAGTGAATCATTGCACGAGTTGCAACGAAGGAGAGTGAGAATCGTGGATGCGATAATTTTGACTCGAGTTGTCGCTAAGTCGACGCCAAGTAGGCGAATTTGTAAGTTGGCCGAGAATTGAGTTTCGGAACAGGCGAACGTATATGTTGGTCGAACGTTGCGTTAAGCTTTGAATAAGCGAGTATTGCGTATGTGATCAGCATGATCACCGAGGCACGATTTGCTTGGAATCATACGTTAAACTTGTGCGAACGATAGTGCTCGTTGGCCAAGTTGTTGCACCCAACTCGAGTAAGCACACGTTAGAATTGAAATCAGAGTAGAGTGCCCCGAGATAGTTGAATCGAAAATAGATGTCCGTCCTGTGCGGAGTGCAACGTCGAGTAGTGACTTGACTTCGAGTGGTATATGCAACACCACATGCGTGATTTGGGCAGTAAAGTATCGGATCAATATCGGTAGGCTTGACTTCGAGTTGTATATGTCGTAACCATGTGCGATTAATCTATCGAATATTTATGTCGATAAGGATAGACTCAATTTCTGAGTGGTATATGTTATACCCCTTGTGCAATCGATGGATCGAATATCCGTATCGATAGCGATAGGCTTGATTCCGAGTGGTATATGCAATACCACTTAGCGATAGCCGCGTCAAACCGTTGGTGACTTACGATAGATTTCTTCGAGACAACTGCATTGGTTGCGATAGATTATCCCAACGGACACAATATGTCGATGCCCGAGTAGGAACGACTCGATAAAAGTCGATGCAAGCATGCCTCGATAAATTGAGTTGGGCGATAAGGAGCGGACTCGCGTCAATGGATGACGAAGTCAAACGAGAACACGTTGGGCGTAAGCCCGACTGATAGACTAAAAGTGTCTTGAAACCTTGCATTGAGCAAAGTTGTCGACTCGGTCGAATTCGAGTTGAGCTGGCACGTAAACTTGTTTAAAACAAGTCTTGTAGGTACGAAGGAATCGTACGAACGATTTTAAGTTGGCACGAAGAATCGGTAGCACGATCTCGGAGTGCGAACTGAATACGATAAAAGATGTAAGGAAGTGAGAATCATGTTGCTTAAGGATGATAAGCTAGATATAACGAAAGGGATTCTTAGGTGTGCATGACTTGATTCGTGCTCGAGTTCGGATAATGACAGTGATTGCAATGAATTGGAGTTTACGAGAAAGGAAGATGTTCAGGTTATGCATGTCGACGATGGTATTGAGGCGTATCAAAGACGATATGCAATAACTCGGGGATACTCCAATCGAATGAACGAGAATTATGTTGTGCATTGTTGTTGAATGAACAAGATGCAAGTTAAGTTCATGCTAGTTCGGATGAATCGAAAGTGTCTTGATTGTTTCGAGGACAACCACAACGTTGGCATTCTTGTCTTATGCGAGCGCCACTCCAGCCTCGCACATGCGCTACGCCAAATTAGGGCGACATCCCGCGTGAGTGCTGCTAGGGTGATTCCTGCAGCGGGGATGATCAAACTTACCAGGCGTGGCAAATTGGATTTGACTTGTGGTTCGATACGAAAGTTGTTCGAGGATGGGTCGATAAGTATAGAATATGTCGAACGTGGATCGTAGATAGAGACTCGAACTTGAGACGAGTAAATGTCATACGACTAGCGAGAATAGTCGACGGTAGTGCATGAGTGTTCGAATAGAAACGTCGGAAATTGATTTGGCTCCGAGATAGGATATAGCATGGTTCGTAGTAACTGTCCCTCGTCGGTGATCTTCAATTATCGAGCGTAGCTTCGGGGCAGCTGACCCTAGAAGACTTGACCGCCAAATCAAAGAAATGTTGGAAAAACCATAGGACAACCCTATGTTATCGCACAATGAATTGCTTGAGGATAAGTCTAGGCGATTGAATATCGTGTCTCGGAAGTTAGCGAATAGTCTACGACTAGACCAGGATCGTCAGAGATTGATGACCAATTGAATGAGTAACGTGAATAGACATGGTCGGTCGACGATCGAATAGATAAATGTACGGACATAGCATAGCGATGCGAATGGACGATTATGAGAATCGTGCCACGTATAAGTAAACAAATATGGAGACGACCCTAGAAATTATGTCGCGATCGGATTTGCGTAGGCTATGCGTATTGAACGCATCGATAGGGAATTGTTAGGCAAACGAGAAGAATTAGAGCGAGAGCTCGAATTGAAACTTCCGTGCTCGATAGAGACGTGTCGAAAGAGACCTTGTGTCGAAGCGATTGTTGCCTTTGAGCATCGACGATGCAAGTTGACCTCTAAAGTTATAAGACATAAGCACGGTGTATGGATAGATGCCTAGCGGGGGCATTCCCAGACTTGAAGCATAGGTGGTTCGGAGAATGTGAGACCTACCGAATGGTTACGTGTGAAGTATAGGTGCGAACCATAAGCAAAGGAACTCGGGCATGTTGAACTTAGTTCATGCCAATGTGTCGGGACCCCAAGATTGTTGCGATCGGATGCGCAACGACTTGACGCAACGCGTAGAATGGATAGTTGATACGAAACCTACAAGTATGATATGCAAACTTACGCAACGCATAGAATTGGTAGTCCCTACGAACCTACGGAATGAGCGATGCGAACCTTGAATCGCATCAAGTGTCGTGACCTTGAATGGGAAACCACTATGCATCGAATATGCATATGCGATGAAATTGCAAGAACGAACGCTAGGGACCAAGCTCGATCGCGAGTACGAGATAGAATTTGTCAGGATAAGAAGTACCTGTTAGCCTTGTCCCAATATCCTACAACTGAGTTCGGCTGAATGCATATATTGGTGGGACGCCTAAAATATGTGTATGAATCCAAACTAAGTTGTACGATTCAACGAGAGTGGCACGAGATCGCGAAACGATCTAGAGGAACACTTAGACTAAGTGTTGGTTTCGGTTCGAGGACGAACCTTGTTTTGAGTGGTATATTATGTAATGTCCCGCACCGCACGGTGCATTACGGCGAGTCGTTGACTCGAAGAGTTGCCTTGACCCGACGAAGTATCGATGCGATCGATGCCAGAGTTACGTTGGCCAAGTAAAAGCCTTGAGTCGATTCGACTCTATGAATCGAAACGATGCAAAGGCTAAGTCCGATTCGAAGAAAACATATTGACTTTAGTTGAACTCATGTGCAGGCTATGCCTTTGTGCTGAACGATAAGATATCGGCACTTTGCCTTATCAACCAAAGCGTCCGCAAAACCAATCCTCGCCTTGCGATGGGCTAAGGCATAGGCACGGTAGGCCGTATCAAGTCGAGTTACTCAACGGAATGGCTAAGTCAGGAGAGTTAGCTATGCAACCGAAGTATGGAAGCTCGCCGCATCAACGCGGCGGAACGACGAGGCGTATCAGGCTTAAGGTGGGCGGGTTCTTGACTTTGCTCCCCTACTCCTTCACGTCTAATAAAATGTATCATTATATGCATGTATTGCTAGCAAGTCAACGAGCGTGGCTCAAATGATAAAAGGTCTTAGTGTGTGTCGAACATTAAGATAGAACATCGAACATTGAACAATATAAAGGCGACGTGCATCAAGTGCACGAGTCGCGATAGGACATGTATGCTAGAACATTGAAAGACTTGTACGAGATGTGCATCAAGTGCACGACTCGGAAGAACACTGAACTCTAAGGCTTTAGAACATGGAATCACGGTATCAATCGTGCGTAAACCTTGGACTGGGTTCAAGTTGCACGTCTGCGACAGAGCGCATAAGAGATTAAGAAACCTTCGGGTCGAGCGTGCGTAAACCTTGTACTGGATGCAAGATGCACGTCTGCGCTAGGACGCCGCAGGGCCTTTGGCCAATGAATCCAGATAGGCGAACTTGCTTGGTTGTATGAAACTAATGACTCGTTGCATGGTACATGGACTTGGTAGGCTCCGCCCGTGCACGGGTATATGATTCCCTCGAACGTAGCATCGCCGGGGCACCGGGACCATTCGACCGCGGAGGGAAGTTTGTATGATATTTACGTTGCTCCCAGGCGGACCGGTTTGCGACCGGCCACTGGTGCGATCCTCGGGATATCATAGTGAGTTTGGAAACTTTCGGCGATGGATTAGCAACCCATACCGAAGTGATCCCCTACTTATACTTATGTAACCAGTCCATCGCGACGCGGAACGTCGTGGCCTTCATATAGATAGGGCCGTTAGGCCAAGACTGGCATTGGGGGGCAAGCGCCGTACTTGCTACCCTTATGATTGTGTTTAAGTGATCTATCGACTGCTTGAATTACATGATTGATTATGCTTATTTCTAACGAGTGCAGGTTAGGCAAGACAGAGATGGGCACGAACACTATTCTTATGTTCATATTATGCCTAACTGTATCTGCTGCAGGGACACGGGATTTGGTCACACTTATAATAAGTGCTATGCTTGAATATTGCCATGAAACTGATCCTAAGGCTAAATAGAAAGATCACAGATATAAGATGTATGCTTCACTAAATCACTTAGTGTATGGATAGTCGGGTGGGTCTTGAGCAGTGCGAAGCGAGGACGAAAGCACTGAACCCCCATTAGCATGGCTTGCAGGTTCCGGGAATATGCAGGCGCGGGGCGGAGCTTGGCTTGGAGGCACCGAGGCATGGAGTCTCAGCATACCGAGGCGAGCTATCGTATTTGGCGATCGGACTTACAACATGAAAGGTGTTCAGCCGAAGACTACTTGTTGGCTATAAAGAGACATGATGTATGGGACAATGTAATCCTTTGTGAGCTAGAGAGAGATCATGAGCGTTGTAGCCAATTGGCATATGTATTTGGGCTATCCAGTGCCTTGTAACCTTTAAGTTCAATATCAATAAAAGAGATTCGTGTTTTGTATTCTATTGCCTTCCGCTATTTGTTATCAAATTTAGTTTAAACCTGACGCGAACTTGTTATCTTGCCTTGCACGAGCGCAACATCCAGGCTCGTGCGGCATCACGCTCCTAGCGAGGACGATGATCCGGGTGATTCCGGATCGGGGCTTGACACCAAAGGCCGGGAAACCACAAGAGTCCGGTGAGAAACCGATAACCATCCATCTGCCTAGGGCAAATCAACAGCAAAGCACCGGACCGGGGGTCGCCGAGGGACCAGCAACTTCGCGTCCAGCAACGCCAACGACTCCGCGTCCAGCAACGCCTACAAAACCACTGATGATCAAGCTGCCCAGGTCATCCTCTCAGTCTTCGGTGGAGCAAGAAGTGGTGGAAGAAGAGCCAGGACTAGCCAAGTATATGGCTGCCCATACTGATGTTCCTTCTGCTGATGATGTAATCCCGTCAGAAAAGTTACCATATTTTATCAATAAAGGGCTACCATTGAACTATCTCGAGCTCGACAAGCTTCGGGTAATGTATGCGATGGAACATGGTATGAGCGTCAACTTATACACACAAGTGACGAAGGTCTATACCACAAACCAGCTCACTCCCATCGAAGGTGCTTGCTTCATAGTTGAAGGAGACGACCATCCAATCATCTTCGGCCGAAAGAATGGTCCACAGTCCTTCAGGCTAGAAGAAGTTGATCCCGAATCTGACGATAGAAGACTACCACTATATCTCTATAGCCCTCGTTCCAAGTACCTCATGCAAAAACAGGGATACGACATCGAGTCTACACCAGGCTTAAACTACGGTAAAGGTCAGCGGTCACCTGTGCAATTACTAGCCCCAGTCGGAAAACCTCGAGACTACTACAGCAAGACCAGACGCGGTTTAGGCTATGTTACTCCAGAGAATTCGGATGAAGAATGCGACTGGCATTCGCACTCAACCGGGTCACCCACTTCTGATTCGGATGATAGCATCGGAGACTTATTCAGACAAGTCTTGTCTGTCAATATGGCATTCGCTGACGCTTACGAGGAAGATAAATATGTACCCAAACTCCTCGAATTAGAGCCTTGGGTCCAACAAATGGATGAGCTATGGAAAAGGCGTTTCAAACGAAGAGAGCCCCCCACTGAAGATGAGGTCATGCAAGTTGATCTCGGTGATGAGTCGTCTCCAAAGCCCATCTTCGTCAGCAAAAGTCTGACAGACGAGGGGCAGGAATCGCTACTGCAACTCGTCCGAGAGTATATTGACGTGTTCGCCTGGAGCTATGAGGACATGCCAGGGCTAGATCCTGAAATCGCGCTTCATAAACTCAACATTTGCCCAGACGCAAACCTGGTCAAGCAGCAACAGCGACGATTCCGTCCAAATATTATGAAAGCTATCGAAGCCGAAGTTAACAAGCTTATAGACAGCGGCTTTATCCGGGAGGAATAATATCCAGATTGGGTCGCCAACATAGTGCCGGTCCTCAAGAAAAATGGAAAGATTCGAATTTGCATCGACTTCCGGAATCTAAATGAGGCATGTCCTAAGGATGAGTTCCCTCTCCCTATTACGGACATAATGATCGACAACACATGCAGCTTTGAACGCATATCATTCATGGACGGCTTCTCGGGATACAATCAGATCAAGATGTTTCCTGACGATGAGAAGCACACCTCATTTCGAACTCTGATGGGTGTATACTGTTACACAGTCATGCCTTTCGGTTTGAAGAACGCCGACACAACATATCAACGAGCTATGAGCATCATCTTCAGAGACCACTTACGAAAGACAGCGGAATGCTATGTCGATGATATCGCCGTCAAAAGTCGTTCTAAGGGAGATCATCTGCACGACCTGAGGACAGTTTTCAACCTGATGCGAGCACACACCTTAAAGATGAATCCTACGAAATCCTTCCTGCGAGTATCCAGCGGGAAATTCTTGGGCTTTATCATCACCGCTCAAGGGATCCACGTAGATCCTGAAAAGACAAAGGCAATCATGGAGATGGGTCCCCCAAAAAATCTCCGAGAACCCAGAGGCCTTCAAGGGAGGCTAGCTTACATCAGGAGGTTTATTTCTAATCTCTCCAGACGATGTCAACCATTTACGCATCGCATGAAGAAAGGCGTCTCCTTCGTATGGGATGAAGAGTGCCAACGTGCCTTCGACAATATCAAAGAGTAATTGTCGAATCCTCCAGTCCTGGTAGCTCCGGTTGCAGGAAAGCCGTTCCTACTTTATGTACGCGCGATGGAGCATTCCTTCGGTGCTCTGCTAGCACAAAACAATGACGCAGGGCGCGAACAAGCCATATACTACCTCAGCCGAATGATGATAGGGCCTAAGCACAGATACACCGCTGTAGAGAAGGAATGTCTGGCACTGGTGTTTGCAGTTCAAAAGATGCGACACTATATTTCAGGACAGACCATTCATGTCATATCATGAGTCAACCCTCTCAGGGTCCTCATGACCAAGCCAGGCGCACTCAGCTCTCGCCTCGCTACCTGGGCAATATTACTGTCTCCCTACCACATGATCTTCGTTCCGCAAAAGGCTGTTAAGTGTCAGGCTCTGGCAGACTTTTTAGCAGCTCATCCAAGCTCGGAGTCTACCAGGATAGATGAAGATATCCCAGATGAGGTCGCTAGCTCGAATATGATATCCCACGACGCCATCTGGCGGATGTTCTTCGATGGCGCTTCAAGGACCGGACCTAAAGGAAGCATTGTCGTTGGAGTCGGGGTGGTTTTGATTTCTCCCTCTGGCTTGGTACTCAACAGGGCATACTCACTTACAGAACCTTGCTCGAACAACGTGGCCGAATACAATGCCTTGGTTATCGGCCTCCGACTCGCAAGGAACTGGGGGTGGAATACCTAGAAGCATACGACGATTCACAATTAATCGTCAATCAGATCCGGGGTTCGTATGAAGTCCGCCATGAAGACATGATCCCCTATCATCAAATAGCGATCAACATCATCACGTCTCTGAAGGGGTTCTTCATAGAACATGTCCCCAGACTCCAGAATATTGAAGCCGACGCCTTAGTAGGACTTGCCGCTTCTTTGACAGCTCCGAATCATACTCATCAACTGGTTGACATAATAGGCCACGAATTGGTTTGTCCTAAGAACAACGTCCAGTTCGTCGAGAGTTATTCTGCCTTGGCAGTCTACGAGACACCGGACTGGAGACTCCCCTTCATTGACTTTGCGGCCTATGGCATCTTACCGGAAAACCCGAAGGAAGCCACCTCTATCAGGAGATGATCACTCAGATTCTTCTACGATACAGAGACGAAAATACTATATCGCCGATCTTATGACGGGTTGCTGCTCCGATGTCTGTCAGGAGTAAAAGCCAGAGAAGCCGTGCGCGAAGCTCACGACGGAGTATGCAGGGCTCATCAACCTGACCCAAAATTACAAGACCGCCTTCGCCGGATGGGCTATTATTGGCCCACGATGGTGGCAGATGCAATAGATTATGCACAAAAGTGCAAAGCTTGCCAGATCCATGTAGATTTCATACATCAACCGTCTGAGTTCCTGCATCCAACAGTGGCATCCTGGCCGTTCAAAGCATGGGAAATGGATATCATTGGTCCAATCACCCCACCTTCGTCCAGAGGGCACCGCTTCATACTCGCGATTACGGATTACTTCTCCAAGTGGGCTGAAGCTATCCCACTAACGGAAGTAATGACGTCCAACGTGATCAGCTTCCTTAAGCATCACGTCATCTACCGCTTTGGACTGCCACGAAGGATCATCCACGATAATGGTCCGCAGTTCGCAAGCCACGCCTTCTATCGGTTCTGTGACAAACACCGAATACAGAACGTGGCCTCAACGCCATACAATCCGGCAGCTAATGGTCTGGCTGAAGCATTCAACAAGACCATAATCAAGTTGCTCAAGAAGTTCGTGTCGTCAAATAAACGCGACTGGAATGAAAAGCTTGGCGAATATTTATGGGCGTACCGCACTACTGTTCGGACGGCCACTGGAAACACGCTATTCTCTTTGGTGTATAGAAGCGAGGCAGTTCTCCCATTAGAGACTCAAATCCCCTTGCTCCGCGTCGCTCTCACTCACCAATTAACGGTCGACGACAATCACCGCCGCCGCTTGCAAGAACTGGAGGCCCTAGATGAGAAACGCCTACTAGCTCAACAACGAATCGAGCTTTATCAGGCGCGTATCTCTGGAGCCTTCAACAAAAAAAGTCAAGATCAGAACATTTCAAGTCGGCGATCTCGTTCTGGCAGTTCGAAGACCGATGGTCCTTACCCAAAAGACCGCCGGTAAATTCCGACCAAAGTGGGAAGGCCCGTTCATCATCGAGACCGTATTCTCTAACGGCACCTACCGCCTCGCCAAAGAAAATGGAGACTTGCTTATGATGCCCATCAACGGCAAGTTCCTGAAGAAATATTATGTCTAAAACGACATTTTCCAGATTGAAAGTCATGTACCCTCTAGGTACCGCTGAACCTACAGTCTGGCACATCCTCCAAGATCTCTCAATTTGTAAGTCATGCACCCGCTGGTGCCACTGAACC
Source organism: Iris pallida (assembly GCA_029216955.1). Classification (NCBI taxonomy): domain Eukaryota; kingdom Viridiplantae; phylum Streptophyta; class Magnoliopsida; order Asparagales; family Iridaceae; genus Iris; species Iris pallida. Next base: position 22,330,139 of record JANAVB010000194.1, read on the forward strand.
TACACTCTGACCTCTGAAATATCAAAACTTCCTAAGAGTGTAAGTCATGTACCTATCCGTACCGCTGAACTTACACTCAGGTCCTCCTATCAATGTCTCATTAAGTTATGTACCCGCTGGTACCACTGAACTTACACTCTAAACCACTCTAAGTGGAGTCGTATCGTATCTCCCGGGCCGTAAGTCATGTATAATCATACCTCTGAACTTCTACCCTAAATGCTTTCCTTCACCTAGGGGCTTATCCCAAAAACTATTACTCGCACCACCAGTGCACAAAAAAGGTAATAGGTCCACAAAATTTCGGGAATAACCACGTCGATGTTACCTCTGAGTTATCTCCCCCTTTCCATCAAAAACAAACCACCCCTATGAAGAACTTCCATGTCGATGTTACCTCTGAGTCGTTCTACGTATTCTACATTTTCGGAAACAAACACGTCGATGTTACCTCTGAGTTGTTTCCACCTCCACCAAAAACAAACCGCCCCCTATGTAGAACTTCCACGTCCTCATTACCTCTGAGTCGTTCTACACATACTTCAATTGAGCTCACCCTACCATGTCCTTAGTACCTCTGAGTAGGAATGCTCCACTATAAGCCCTCATGTTTGCCACGTATTCATTACCTCTGAGTAAATATGTCGGTCGTCTCTCGACTTATTATCTGTACCCGAAACCAGGGTTCGCCAAGGATAATAGGCCCACAAATGTCCTTTGTTGACCACAAATAGTCCCATAAATACATGCCTTTGGAGCCCAGTTGTTCCAAGGCATTCTTTCGCCAAGAACTTCTGTGTCCATCTCGTCACAGAAATATTCTAGGCATCGCTGCCAAAACTTATTATCCATGCCTATAACCAAGGTACGCAAAGGGTAATAAGTCCACCAAGAAGCTCCCCAACGGGACAAATATCGCAATACCATAGATGAATGAGGTAAACATGCTCATTTATTCAAAGTCAAAAAGCATTACATTGTTCTGTAATAAAAAAGAAAAGCACAAAAAGAAAAAAAAAAAGAAAAGAAAAAAGAAAAAAAAAATCTGATCAGGGATCGGCAGCATACAGCTCACGAAGGCGATCTTTCAGCTTAGTCATGGCCCTTTCAATCCGCTGACTAGCCCGGCGCTCCGCTTCCTGAGTCAACCTCTCAGTATCTTCCAAATGGGCATGTGCCTGCCACCGGTCGTCAAGCTTTTTCAGTGCCAACTCCAGGCCCTCAGAAGCCCGAGTGACTCGATCGACTTCTTGGGAAATTAATTCCCTGTCCTGGCGAGAGGCGTGGAGTTCAGTTTCCAAAGAAGCCAACTTCCTCTGAAGCTGGAGAATCTGCTCCTTGGTGACAGCTATCTCCCGGGAGGCGACTTCTTCCTTAGCCATGCACTCCTCCCCTCTTCGACTTAATTGATCATATTTATAAGATAAAGCCTGAAGATCCTGCTCTAGAATTGGCTTTGACACCTCCCGTGCTGTCTTTACCTTTTCCAGAGCAGTTAAAAGGTAGGTGCGCTCCGTGTTGATCGCAGAAGGCTTATCGACTTGCCTCAGTTCTTGGAACTGAGTAACAAGCTGATCCGCTTCCAGTAAACGAGGTTCCAGAAGCTCGACCACCCCTGCGCCACCAGGGAGAGCTCTAAGCAAATCAATCTGGCCCCAAGCACACCGATGGGCCAGCACAAAAGAAGTCCCCCTCTCCACAGCTGCTTTAATCCCTCGCTTGAGGTGACGGTAGAAGCTCTCAACCACATCCTTCGTCGCTTCATCCAAGATTTCAGTAGAAGACGACGTTAGAGGAAGAGTAGCTGGTAGGGTTGAAGCCAACTTTAAAGAAGATCCACCAGAACTCGACGCCCCTGCCATCAGGGTGACAAGTTCCAAGCGGTGAGACGCTTGTAGAGCGACCATTTCCTCCTCCGCAGCCCGAATGAGCCAAAAACATGGCAAGGCCGATAGATTGGTCCCCAAAACTGGAGTCACGCGAACCACAGAGGAGGTGGGGGCCATATCTCCCCGCTCTGGCACCACCACTAAGTCGCTCCCGGGGCCCGATGTAATGACAGTTGGAGGAGGAGAAGGCACTTCTTCTCCCACCACATCCCCGCAGATGTCTCCTCTCTCAAGAATATCCGTCGCCGGAAGCGAAAGAGTGGGACCTGTAAGTTCGGGGCAATCATCAATCAGCTTAATTCGAAGGATGTGATAATAGAGTGAGTAAGCTTCCTCGCTGGTCATAAATTGACATAGCTTACCAGGGGAAGGCTGCCGGAGCAAAACCTCACTCGTGGCCGCCGTATCCTTCTCAACGGCAATGATTGAGCCAGACACAGCGGCATCCCCTGCCGCAATATCGGCCTCTGCAAGCTGAATTTCAGTCAGACTAGGGGTCGACTCAATCAAACCTCCGTCGCCCCGGTCTGGGACGTCAGCAACTGAGGAGGCCCCAGCCACCTCAGGACGAGAAGCATCAAGCTCGGCCACAATCGACCGAGGGTCAGTAGCTTCGACAATTAGATCAGAAGGATCCACATCGCCCCGAGAAGAAACATCAGCAGCCGAAAAATCTTCAGGAATGGGAGAGAGAGCTGTAGCAGAGACTATCTCAGTGGACATGGTGTCGATCAAATCTGCCGAGGCTGGATCAACTCCCGAGGTAGAAGCCGACTCGGGAGAGTTTACCTCTCCCGACGCCTACAACAAAAAGAGAAAACATTAGTGTCCGAAGAAGAGAAAAGAATAAAAGAAGAGATGGTAATAGCTCGACTCACCTCTGACACAGTGTCGACGTCGTCAACCATCTCCCTTGAAACCAGCCGACGACGTTTGGTCGCAGCATGTTTCGTAGAGTAAGTAATACCGTCGGCTCGCTTATTACGCTTAACGACGGGACCAGGCTCGGTAGAAGGATGGTCGTCCACCGGGAAATCAGAAACAAGACCAGGCTCAGCACAGGGCTGATCTTCCTCCGGATAATCAGCAGAAGGCAGAGGCAAAGTCTCGGTGTCGTCCGCCTCATCGGTAGACTCCGAATCTGACACCTCAACGGTATTCCCTTGCCTCTTCCTAACCTTCGCCCCCTGTGGGTTTTCCACTAAACCAGTGCCGACAATAAAGCTAGTCCGCGCGTCAAAACCATGGGGAAGTTTAGTCCCCGTAACATGGTATAACGCCGCCATGTACAAAATCTGCCACGACGCATGGGCATCAGGCACACTAAAGGTCACCCGGGTATGCGCCGCGTCATAATAATCCCATGCCCGGACACCGTCCAGAATGCTGCCTTCGAAGCCAAGGCAGGGACTGGGGTTCTCCAAGAAGAGTTGACTGTACCCAAATTGTCGAGAGAAGCGGCTGGGTAAATACGGCTCCAGTAAATGTTGTTCCGGATACGGTACACCAAGTGAGAAGGGCGGATGTTGCGCAGCCAGAGGAGCATCTTTTCAGACAAAAACTGGGGGTCCCCAGTACCATCAATATGCACGTCCCCTATTTCTTCTTCAGTGAAACGAGGGACAGATACGAAGAGGGCGTAACCATCCACTCTCGCCAGAGCTCGTCGGCAGGCTGCCATAGTTTGGAACTCCCAAGGCATACGGTGATAGCGAAAGATGAAGGCGTCACCGGCCATAACACCGTCGTCGGAAGCGGGCCCCATCAACCACTGGCAATGCATCAATAGCCACCCTATCAGATAATGATATGGTAACTCCACCCGTTCGAAGTCCTTTGTCAGGTCACGGGCGATGACCTTGGACGAAAAAGCGCGAAGGCCACGGTGAATGCTGCACACCATGGCCGGAAGAAGAGACAACTTGGCCCCGAAAACCAGTTTCACAGCGGGGAGGATGAAGTTACGACTGATTCTGTCAATAGAACCAGCCCCTTTCGAGACTACACAGTTGTGCAGCCACGCCATCAAGTACCCAGCCAGGACAGCCTTAGCAGATATCGGTTGGGTATCCTGATAAAAATAAGAAAAAGAGTCGTCTCGACTCCCGAATCTGTCGCCAGGGGTCTTCGATCTCTTGGCAGTCAACACCTGGCCTTGTACTGCCTCATGAGTGCTTTGCCTTCGGGGAACAACCCGACCGGAAGGGCTCAGCGCAAAAAGATAGGTGAGCCAAGCCCTTGTGTGGGGAAGGTTCCCTTCCGAACTTTCGTCCCTCTTCTTGGACAGTTGCTGGCAGGTACTATGGTGACATAGTAGCTCCCGATAAACAGCCGTGAATCCGGGGGATCGCCCCTCCAGCTCAGCGAACTCTTCGTTGGTAGGTGTATACGCCTCAAAAGGTTCACTGCCCCAGGGCAGCTTGGAGACTTCGTGCATCTCATGAAGAGGGAGTCCCAGTTCTCCTACAGGAGTAAAAAAGGTCCCAGTTCGACAATTGTACATCTCGAGGAGGGCCAGAAACAACTTTTTGTTGATGGGCAGACCATAACAAGTACTCCGGATGGCGTGTAGAGGCCGATCTGGCGTAAAGTGTCTTCGTACGTACGCATGATCCAAGTGGTTAAATTTATCCATGTGGGGATGGGGTTTATCCAGTTCGGCAACCCCAACTTACCGACGGGATAGGATCCCTTCTTGGCAAGCTGATTCATGAAGGTGTCAGCTTGAGAAAATTTGAAATTGGGGCCCTGAATGTTCAAGAAGGCACCCGGAGCCAACCCCATCACATAGCAGCTGACCCTCGTCTTGGAAGCAGCCGCCGATCCCATATTACTGTTGAAATGAATATCTTTGACAAACATCCCCGATTTACCCGGGGTTAAGGAGTACGGCATTTTCCTGTCCATCGGTAACATGTTAAACCAGGACAACGGGAAGTGACGTTCCATCTGGGGAATATGGATCGCCAACCCATCAGAGGAGAAGTCCAAGTTCTCGGATATATCCAAAACGCTAGAATTCTTCACGGTCAAAGCATCCCCAAAGAGGAAGACAAGTTTCAGGTACTCGCCTCCCAATCGCCCCGAGTTCATCATACTCAAAAGAAAGTGGAAGGATTGGTTCTTGATTTCCTTCAATCGCCCCTCGGGTTCATCCTTGGAAGTCTGCTTCGCAACATATTCAACCAGTTGGTCGTATCTCACGCCTATGATAGACTGGGCTCGGCCCACCAAAACTTCTTCCGCAGGGCTAACTGGCAGGTTCACTGCAAAGAGGAGGCAAAAGAAACCAAAATTAGAAAAAGATCAACAGACAAATTGAGACAGAATTTATGCGGCTCAATGATCTCATGCGGTTCTGGATCCTTATGCGGATCGGTTTTAACAAAATCTATGCGGCCCGATTTATAAGAGCTCATGCGGCTCGGTTTTAATAGGGCTCATGCGGTTCAGTTTTTAAGCTTATGCGGCTCCGACCAAATAAGTTCTGTTCTGAGGGCACTTATGTGGTTAGGCCGTGAAAACAGTTCAAAGGAGCTTATGCGGTTCTGGCGGCCCCGTTCTCGAGGAGTTCATGCGATTTTGTTCTGGAGACGCTTATGCGATTTTGCCACGAAGTTATTCTCATGCGACTCGACATGGCAGTTCAACAAAGAAGTGCACATCAACTGCCGAAGACGAAGGCTTGTGCATAAATATGCAACAGAGCCATTGGTTCAGAATCTAAGGACGAAGACGAAGGCTTGTGCATAAATATGCAGCAGAGCCATGGTTTGGAGTCACCCAGTTCGTCCCTACAAAACTTACCCTCGATCGCGGGGTGGACGTCAGGATGTACAGCGACAGCCGCGGTCGACGACGAAGACGCATCACCCTTTCCTTTGGCTGCAGCACTCGAAGAAGCTTTAGGAGCCATTGCTGATCGGAGAAGAAGACAGGAAACTCGAGGCGGACGAGAGTTCGAAGAAGAAAGAAAGTAAGAATTTCTCTCTCCCAAGTGCCCCTATTTATAGGCTGCAAAGGGGGGCGTGCAAATCGGAAAACGCTTCGAATTTGGTGCTGCCTAGAATAAAGAGACCGACTCTTGGGTATTAATCTCAATCATGAAAATTTAAAAGACAACCCTTGGGATCCTGCATCAAAAAGTCGGCGACAGCATCAAAACAAATCCAAGGTAATTAATGATGCCCACATGGACAGAGTCGTCTATGCGGACGGACAAGGCTATGCGAATCCATGCTTCTTATTCAAAGTATTTCAATTTTCCAGAATTAAAAACTTTGAAGGGGGTCTTGTAGAAGCATGGAAATATATAGGAACATCTAGGCGGATCCAAAATATCCCGGGAGGGCTCCATGCGGCTCTAAAAAGCCAAAAGCCATATGGCCTTATGTGGCTCGAGGAAAGCCCCTCACAGCTGGCCAAAATGACCTCCAGGCGGCTCCCCAGTCCCCACGGGTCCACGTGGCCGCAGGCAGTTCGGGGCGGGTCTTTCACAAAATTGGCCATTAAATGCTCTGACATAAAATAATGGCTCTGACACAGAAAGTCGACAGCCATGACAAAAAAGAGGAATGATGACTCTGACATAATGACAGATTCATTCCTAGGGAAGGCAAAGAAAACCTTGGGACAGCTGTCAATAAATCCACCAACCCCCAAAAAGGACCTTCATGCGGATTTGATGAGCTGGACTTTCATATGGATCCAATGAACAGGACCTTCATGCGGATTTGATGAGCTAGACTTTCATGCGGATCCGATGAACATGACCTTCATGAGCTAGACTTTCATGCGAATCCGATGATCCTCATGCGAATTCGATGAACAGGACTTCCATGCGGATTTGACAAACAGGACCCTCATGCGAATTCGAGGAACAAGACCTTCATGCGGATTTGACAAACAGGACCCTCATGCGAATTCGATGAACAGGACCTTCATACGAACTGGTTATAGGGAATTCCTTATGCAGCCTGTCATAAACGAAGTGATGAAAGACACGTGTCAGATGGCGCTCAATTCCCAACAGCTCTAATACGATAGATGGGACACGTGGCTCGAACAGAACGAATCCCCACAAGACAGATTTGATGGCATCGATCCGACGGTCCAGATGGGTTAAATCTCAAACGAATCAAATTGATTTCAATCATCATAATTGACAAATCTCGATAACTCGGATTTGAAACAATCCAGTTAATAGCTCAATCTCAACAGGCCAGATTTCATGCAATCAAATTGATGGTGGGGATTTGATTAAATCTCAATTAGCCAAATCCGTTGCAATCAACAGGAGGGCCAAGATAGAATGTAATCTTCATTAGCCAAGATTTGTGGCAATCATGAGTGCCACGTGGCTGCCCATCCCACTCATATAAATAGCAAGGTGCCATTCCCTTGTAAAGGAGAGACGGAGAGACAGAGATAGAGAGAGTTACACACACAGAGACAGAGACATACAGAGAGCAAAAGAGCAAGGTGCCATTCCCTTGTTACTCTGGTCAAAATTCCTCCCGAGCAAGAGCATCTTCGTCCCCGGAGTCGAAGCAGCGTCCGATAGTCCAAGGAGTAAGG
>JANAVB010000194.1:22340104-22342604 GCA_029216955.1 Iris pallida
CAGTTTTTTTCTCTAACTGGTCCATGTCTCATCCTTGTACTGTTGAGTTTCCAATGAATAAAACCTAAAATTTTTGCAAACTCTAAAAAGAAAAGTGATGAATCGAAGCCATTCACTAAAAATTACAAATCCTAATATAGCTTTATAAAACATCAAAAATTGGTGGAGGTTTTTGTACTCTAAAAAATTACAAATCCTAATATAGCTTTCTCTGTATAGGTGTCTTTGTTTCATAGTATATTGTGAGGTTTGTATGTTAGCCCTTCACTGCTCTTGGTGTTTGAGACTCTGATGGCTTTACTTGGTGTTTAAAAAATATTGGACAAAGTTAAGTCTGAAGATGAGTTCAAGTTGAATCTTTTCCAACCAGGAGTGTAATCTGGAAGAGTTAGTACATCACTAATTCGGAGAATTTCGGTTTATTGTATCGGTTGCACTAGCTCAAAATTTGAGTATTGCTTTGTTGTCTCTGACTCATCTCAAGATTTCCTTGATAACCAATTGTTGCACGACCCACTTGTAGAAATTTTATCAATTTGAGATCATTATCAATTTGAAATAAATTAGTTTCATTTTTGTATGTTTATCGGTTGTGCTAGCTTCTTCCATTGTCTATTTGTTTTATTTTTTTATGTTTCTAACTTATTTTTTTAATACAGATATTGATAAAAAATGACAAGTTCTCATGACATTGTTCAAACCTTAGATGAGCCTGCAATCGTATAACACAATGAATATTTAGTGAAACCAGTTGTTGGTATGGTTTTCTCAAGTATTAAAGATGCACATCTCTATTACGAGAACTATGGCAGAGACAATGGATTTTGTGTACGTCTAAGAACAAAGTATAGCACTATACGTGGATTGAGTTCCACGGTTGTTCTATTTACATGTTCTTGTGAAGGAGTTCATAAAAAAAGAAGTGTTGTGGAGGAAGCTAAGAAGAGGCAGACATCAACAATTCAGACTGATTGTAAAGCAAGATTCAGAGTGGCTCTTGACAGAAACATGGAAAAATGGGTATTAAATGAGTTTATTGAAGATCACAACCATTTCTTGGTTACCCCCACAAAGCGGAGTCATTTGAGAATAAATAAAAGTATGCATCCTGCAGCTAAAAACTTGGTAGAAGTTTTTAACAGACAAAATATTGAAGTAGGAAAAGTTGCTACACTTTTTAGTGGGATTTCTTCTAATGGCGGATTTGGAAAAAGGGCATGTTGGAATCATTTAAAGACTGTTAGACAAAATAGTTTAGGAGCGGAAGATGCACAAACGGTGCTAACATATTTCCAGCAGAAACAAGAAGAGAATCCTAATTTTTTTTATTCAGTTCAACTTAATGCCGAAGGGAGAGCTACAAATTTTTTCTGGGTTGATGCTCATTCGCGTATTGCATATAGTCAGTTTGGAGATGCAGTGGCATTTGACACTACATATCGGACCAATAAGTACAAGATGCCGTTTGCACCTTTTACAGGAATTAATCACCACTACAGTTCAACTTTATTTGGTTGTGCATTACTGCAAGATGAGACCGAGGATACATTTGTTTGGTTATTTGATACTTGGATTCAAGCTATGGGAAATAATCATCCAATTAGTATTATTACGGACCAGGATATGGCTATGAAGGCAGCAATCAAAAGAATATTCCCTAACACCCGCCATCGTTTATGTTTTTGGCACATAAAGAAAAAATTTGCAGAGAAGCTAGGACACATATATGGTACAAAGACAAAATTTAAGGCGATGGTAAAAAGATGTACTAAAGAAACATACACAATTGAGGAATTTGAAGTGCAGTGGGCATCTATGCTAGTGGAATTTGGTCTACAAGACCATGAATGGTTGAAACAAATGTATAATATTCGACAAATGTGGATTCCTACATATAATCGAGACATATTTTTTGCTGGAATGAACTCAACCCAACGAAGTGAAAGCATAAATTCCTTCTTTGATTCATTTCTCAAGTCTACAACAACACTACGAGATTTTGTTATTCGCTTCGAGGATGCTTTGGATAAGCGTTATGTTTTGGAAAGGGAAGAAGACTTCATTTCTAGATATAAAAATCGTGTTATTGAGTCTGCACATTCTATGGATCCTATGTTACGACATACAAGCATTGTATATACAAGGACCATGTTTTTGAAAGTGCAATGCGAGTTTATTGCATCTAAGAATTTTCGGGCAGATGAAGTTGAGACTTTTGGTGAGGTGAAGGTGTTTAACGTGAAAACAAGAATGGGTGATGAATCTAATGAAAGAGAATTTCTCGTGAAAATCAACATGACAACTAATGAGGGAGCATGTGGATGTCAACTTCTTCAATTTTTAGGAATACCATGCAGACACTTACATCGAGTGCTTGATCACTTGTACGTAAATGAGATTCCAGTTCATTTTATAATGAAGAGATGGACAAAGAGTGCTAACAAGTCAGAGGTGGTTCAGTCAGAAGGTTTGGAAAATTCAGATATTGGTATTAATTAGA